>JAHWFP010120620.1:34718-70093 GCA_023313725.1 Lithobius niger | reverse complement strand
AGATGCAACCGCTACAAAGGCAGACTGAGATGCAACCGCTACAAAGGCGGACTGAGATACAGTTGCTGCAAAGGCAGACTGAGATGCAACCGCTAAAAAGGAGGACTAAGATGCAACTGCTACAAAGGTGGACTGAGATGCAAACACTACAAGAGACATATCCACATCTAGAAACACGCTAGTGTGTCGCGCCAAGTTAGGCAACAAACATCACAACAAACATCACATCAATTAAATTGTCGAGGTTGTAAACCATTGTAGCGCGACGCTATAGCGTCAGTGTCTTATATCTTGAAGCACAGTAAGGCACATTTCAAGTACTTCGGGAAAAATAATAATGCGGTACAAAAGCTTAAATTGTGTTGAAATCCAGAGCAATGACCCACCTGACAAAAATTAAATCATGTAGGAATGCCACCTAAGCTGCATTTGATGCAAAATCTGATCCTCAATAACGTTCCAAATATGTAACTAGCTACTAGCCAGCTACTAGCTAGCTAGCTAATTCTATTCCGCCCATCCCCATGTTAATTTTCATAGGGTGATTATTCATCGATGCCGAGATAACGAGAAGGCTTCCAGCTATAAAATTAGATGAATGGGTACAGTACAATACGAACTGCGTACCTTTTGTGGTTTGAAGCCTGCGGGAGTAACGGGTATGGCGTGGGAGGGCCCATAAGTACGAAAATATTGTTATAACCATTGCTAGTATCGTCTCTCATTGGACGGCCAAAGTTCGGACAATGACAACGTGTATACTGACGTGCATGCGTGACAACTAGACCCCTCAGCCGATCAATTTTAAGTTATTCGACTGGCTATTCGGCCAATTTTCGGTTAGCTGATCTTAGCCGACTATTTTTTCGGCCGCTATGGGCTTGAGACAATTTCGGCGGCTATCGGTTTAGCCTACACGAACTTTGGTATTTCCTACATTAAAATGAGAGCAAAATAAAATTTCTTTAAGCTAAAGCGTTTGTTACGCATTTAAGTTTTAGTTTTATGCCACATTAAGTCTTAAGTAGGAAAACACAATTTTTAACACAACAAATGAAATAATTGTAAATTATTATTATTGTTTTATAATATTTATTGTATGGTACCTACATGCCACATGCGGGCATCAGCTCTTGTGGGATGTGGGCACATACTGTATTATTATACTGTAATTGTTTACTGTAATAAACTTACTTACTTACTACTTACTTATTTATATGTTATATTGGCAAAGGAAATAAATTCAAATGATACCATTAAATGTAACGTTAAAAGGTAATTAAATTACGCTTTGGATTACTTATTTTCCTTGCAGCAATTTGATTTTTTTTACCATCGGAAATGCTTCTAAAAATTGCTCATGATGTCAAACTTCGATTAGGTAAGCTATTCAGGCAAACTTGGTTGGTAAAAGAAAAACCTAAAAAGATGACATACCTAGCCTAACAAAAATGTGGCGAATATGCGGCTGACTCATTTCCGGCGGCGATTTCGGCTATCAGCGGCGGCTGAGGGGTCTAGTTTCAGAGAAATTGTATTCACCTCCAATTCACGAAAAATAAACCAACTGTAAAAACAAAGCCAAATAAACAAAGCCAAACACTGGTAAAGAGGCCAAGTTGAGAGTGGTTCGGCCGTTCAAAGGAGTTATATCAACACACCAAAAAATAAAACAATTTACAACCAAATTAAAACAAACCAAAAACCTATAAAGAGGTGACCAAGTTGAGAATGGTTCGGCCTATAGGCAAAAGGTAGTAGTAAAGTATTGAAAATCAATTTTTTGTTGACGTTGCACTTTATTACACATCTGCACGGTAGTGGAGTTGAGTAAATACACAATTAAAAAAAAGGAGTGATATCATATCAAAAACCAAAACTGGTAAAAGGGGCCGCCAAGTTCCGAATGGTTCGGCCCTTCAAAGGAGTGATATCAACACACCAAAACATTCGCCAAGAATAATCCCACCGCTTAATAGTTCGAAGGTTAAATGAAAACTAGAACATTGCTACTTTCGGTAGCAATGTTCAAGTTTTCATTTAACGTCCAAAGTAGTATTCGGTGCGATTAAGTTGGAGAATATTTTGGTGTGTTGATATCACTCCTTTGAAGGGCCGAACCATTCGAAACTTGGCGGCCCCTTTTACCAGTTTTGGTTTTTGATATGATTGCCATATACAAGCGAGTACAGCCCGTCCTCCCTCACTTTGACGTGTGCCAGCCTACTGTACAATTCGTAGTTCATACTTTTGCTGTTTTATATTTGATTCGGCTCAGTCCGACTTTAACTTCCATCCAGACTGCAGTTCTGCCTGGTATAACTGGACTTTGTTGCTTCCTGCATTTTTTTTTATGAATTAGCGAATTTTATTTTTTTACGTGGTTTATTTTTTAATTTAAAGAAGTAAAGATTAAAATTAAAGTAAGATTAAGTTTAAATTCTTACTTTCTAATGACTTAAATTGTTTTTTTTTGTATGTGTTTTATTTGCTCTTGGAAATGAGTTGGAGCTGTATCGAAATGTCGAGCCCGTTTGAGCACTTTTAAGGCTTTACACATTGATTGATTGATTCAAATTAAAAAGCACATTTCAAATTAATTTCATTGAAATTAGGTTAACAAAAATTAAACCTAGAATTCCAAACTACTCATAAATATAAGTAATTTACTAATATTAAATTATTTTTTCATATGATACACCATTCTCAAGCGTGGCGACGAAGAAATACAATTACAAACAAAAACGTCAAGTGTGCCGTAAAAAAGGGGTTACATGATTGAAGTTTCATTTTACTTGTTAAAGTGTACACGGATAAAAATTGGTGATTTTTAATTGTAATAATCAAATGTACAATTCAGAAAATTGAATCTGTTTAAGTGCTGTTGTGCTTTACGTAACGTATATGATTGGTAAAGCACACCAGCACTTAAACAGATGCAATTTTCTGAGTTGTACATTTGACTATTTCAATTAAAAATCACCAATTTTTATCCGTGTACATATTAACAAGTAAAATGAAACTTCAATCATATAACCCCTTTTTTTACGGCACACTTGACGTTTTTGTTTGTAATCCATGTACCTTTTTTACGGCTATGGTGTCGCGCTATAAAGGTTTATGCATGCAGTCGATTGTTGCATGCACGAAGAATGGATCTGGAGTTTGCTGAGTGGCATTGTTCCCTAAATACAATGGTTAAAACAATGTAAAACAATCAAAATGATCGTTTAGGGTCCCGTAACTCCGGAATGGATCGACCAATTGAAAAAGTGGTCCCTGTAAGGTTGAAGCCCAGGGAAATTTCTGGCTCAGATCATGCTTCAGATTTCAGGTAGGTGCAGTTGTTTTTTCTAAAACCGTGTCAGCCAAGAAGAACAAGAACCAGAACTACAACAACAACAAGAAGTGAACAGTTTTCAAATTTACGTGTGGCTTCCTACGTTTACTCTTGCACGGAATTGCATAAAAGTTGGTGTAAAGTTTCGAAAAGTTGCTATCTACTATCTGGCCAAGTTTAGTCGAAATATATTGAATAGAAACGGAGAAATTAATAGTTTTAGTTTTGTTGGAGAGAGGATTTCAATCATATATATACTCCCTTATTTCCTCTAATTCAACAATTTGTCAAAACCAGACATGACAAATAAACTGTCAGGCATTGGCAAGCAGAAAACGCTGGCAATGGTCGGAACGGGTAGGAATTTGCAGCTGCTCCATAATTTTCAAACGGCAAAACATGCTGTCATAAAATAGCCAGTTGGAAGAAATTACTCACACAATGGCGGCTCAGGAACAGGAACAGAGAAAATAAATAACAGCCTTAGCTTATATCACACATGAAAACATTAACGGTTAGGCTTCGACATGTTTCCTCGTCTTAGTTCCCTAAATTCCGCATGAGCACGTCGTAAAACCTTCGAGAAGGTCACGTGACAGCTTGGACGAACTACTCTCTTCGTGATGGACGAGTTAGCATCACAGCCGTAACACAAAGCCCTTACGCCAGATACTGTTAAGGAGATTTAGCATTACTAATTCAATTTGATAATGATACGAATATTAAATCAATCGTTTAAAAATATCATTAAGTTCCCTGGGGAACCCTTTCTTGCCATTTTGCTCGTTTCAGAGCAATAAATGCTATTATATTATTCATGTCAGGTTAGGGCTTCAAAGTTATTTTAAGATAGATCAGAACTCGCTGATCATGGTTTGTTTTTAAAATCCAACATTCAATTTTAGAGATGGGTGGACAACTTCAATTAATTTGTGGTATGCAGGATTAGAGATAAAAAATACCCTCCCGAAAGTTCTTGGAGTACCACAAATGCATTGTAGCTACCATTTTGGTGTCCAGATATTATTGGCCAACATCACTACCTTAATCAGCCTTGCGCCCAAGATTGTGTCCAACAATCTGCTCTTCCTCCAAGATAACGTTGTAATTGTCAAACAACAATTAATTGTCACTGTAAAGAAATTCCAATGTTAACAATGTAAGAGCCATGCATTGCCTTGGCGACGAATTGTACTGCTCGAGGCCCAATGTAAATATTCCCATTCCAATCCCCCAATTCAACCTGTGATGCAACCGATGATTTATCATCCTGCTACATTTCGGTAAATATTGATTAGAATTATAAGTCACGTCATGTCCCCCTAACTTTCATTAATTTCACACCCATCTCATTAAGCTTAGGAAGGAGGGGCCTTTGTCAACTACGGCGAGCATTCTGTACTGACCATCATGTAAACTAAATCATAAAACTTCCATCCGCAAAGCCAATCCGATTTAATCATTTACTTCACACGTCAATTTCAACCTACCATCGCCATACTACCAAACCCAAAGACCCGTCCCTCCAACATCAATATACGACTGGGTCTGGTTCGAAATCCCGACAGTCGGAATCCCGACAATCGAAATCCCGACACCAAAATCCCGACAGGTCAAAATCCCGACAGTCAAAATCCCGACAGGTCAAAATCCCGACAGGTCAAAATCCCGACAGTCAAAATCCCGACAGGTCGTAAAACATAAAAAAAACTCTTTTTCATTTGTTGAAACATTTGTTTAAAATTTATTTTACTTTTAGTTAAAAATGCTTTGGCTAAAAAAAAACCAAATAATAGATCTAAAAAAAATGTTTTTTTACATTATTGGCTAAACATGCTAATAAGAAGGTAAAAATACGCACTGGCTAAAAATATACACATCAAAAAAATTACAGCGCATTGTTATGAGCCAGACTGCGAAGGAACTCGGATGTTGTACGATTATGCATGTCATTGACTACTGTTGCTATGCGTTTTGCACGTTCTTTCAGCTTTGGGTTGCCTTTTTGAGACGTAAACAGACTTGTGCTTCTGGCTCCATTTTAGCAAATTCATTAACTAATTCAGTTTATAGTATCATACACGGCAGCCGTGTATATATATGATTGAAGTCCTCACTCCAGCAAAACTAAAACTATTAATTTCTCCGTTACTATTCAATATATTTCGACCAAATTTGGCCAGATAGTAGATAGCAACTTTTCTCAACTTTACACCAACTTTTATGCAATTCCGTGGAAGAGTAAAAGTAGGGAGCCACACGGAAATTTGAAAACTGTTCAATTGTTGTTGTTGTTGTTCTTGGCTGACACGGTTTCAGAAAAAAACTACTGCACCTACCTAAAATCTGAAACATGATCTGAGTCAGTAATTTCCCTGGGCTTCAACCTTACAGGGACCACATTTTCAATTGGTCGATCCGTTCCGGAGTTACGGGACCCTAAACGATCATTTTGATTGTTTTACATTGTTTTAACCATTGCATTTAGGGAACAATGCCACTCAGCAAACTTCAGATTCATTCTTCGTCCACGTGTTATGTCTTTGCTAAAAAAAAGTTGATTGTTGAACGGTAAAATGAAAGAATCAGGGCCTTAGGGCTTCGAGCAGATGACCAGGAGTGGTTAACGCTCGTTAAACCCTTTAAACCTTTGAAAGAATCAGGACCACGGCTTCTGGGAAATAAATGAATGAATGAAAGAATCAGTGTTTCAGCTAAACGCATATATTTTTAAACCAAACTAAGCTGCTTCGGCCTCGAAATTGGCAGCTTAAAACGATAGAATTGCGTATTTATTTCGGAGATGCAGGCTTCCAGAGATGAGTTGAATTGTTACAAAGTGGCTAGCAACAATCGACTGCATGCATAAACCTTTGTAGCGCGACGCCATAGCCGTAAAAAAGGTAAACGGATTACAAACAAAAACGCCAAGTTGCCGTAAAAAAGGGGTTATATGATTGAATTTTCACTTGTTAAAATGTACACGGATAAAAATTGATGATTTTTAATTGAAATAATCAACTGTACAATTGAGAAAATTGCATCTGTTTAAGTGCTGTTGTGCTTTACGAATCATATATTTAAAACGTAAAGCACAACAGCACTTAAACAGATGCAATTTTCTCAATTGTACATTTGATTATTTCAATTAAAAGTCATCAATTTTTATCCGTGTACATTTTAACAAGTGAAAATTCAATCACGTAACCCTTTTTTTACGGCACACTTGACGTTTTTGTTTGTAATATTACTACTGTTAACTTTGCCGGTCACGAGTGTTGGTATTTAAACTATGGCGTGACTAAATTTATTAAAAAAAAAAAGTAATACGTTAAAATAATATAACACACTCAATTTACACCAACCTGATTTTTAAAATATGCGAACCACGATGCTCCTGTGTTCCTGGACCCCGTATTGTTTCACAAGGAGAGTCGGCTTGCCCCGTCAACCCACTTCAATCGCATAAGGGCTCGTGGGTCTTCCCCATCAGTAATGATCCAGTTCGAATTACAGGCAAATTCGGCAATATCGGTATTTTTCGCCACCTGCGATTTTTAAATGATTTTCAGCAAGTTATCCTGTTTTTTGAATGTTGGATTTTTTTTAGCTGTCGGAATTTTGACCTGTTGGGATTTTGGTGTCGGGATTTTGATTGATGGGATTTCAACTGTAGGGATTTCGACCGGACCCTGTACGAATTTGATTCAATTTTCGGGAATTAATTTTTCCCTTGGTAACAATAAAATTCAATTAAAAACGATCAAAAACATATGAATATTTTTGTTTAACGACACTCAGTCCTCCATTCCAAGATGGAGGACGCAGTGTCGTTCAACACACACACTCATGAATTTTTATCTTTTCCTAATTGAATTTTATTGTGACCAAGGGAAAAATTAACTCCCGAAAATTAAATCAAACGAGTGTATTGGTGTACTTGTGGCACTCCAACACCTATTAAGAAGGTTTTTTTTATACATGGTTTTGTGTTCCGGGTAGTGTGCTGAGCAGGTGTTCAGGCTGTATCTTCTTCTGTGGTTGACATTTCTTGAAACGAACGGAATTTGGTGCGAACACAGAATAAGTTATTTTAACTTCTGATATTTCCGCAGATATTGTAGCCTCCATGTTTGGTTTCAAGTTTCGCATGTCGTGTTGTCGCCCACAAGAATTTCGAACTGGCACTGCGATCGGTCGGCACAGTAGAGCTTACGGGTAGCCATACGTAACTCGTCCATCTAGAAGAGAGTAGTTAGTCACACCTCAGAATTCTGCACGTTTGAAAGTTAGACCAAAATTTTGATATCAGTAAATTTTTTCACACATTTCAGCACTTGCCCCAAGACGTAAAATATTTTCAAATTAAATAAACCGAAAAGTATCTTAAATGACAAATACGAAACTTACATTCCAGTGAGCAGAGGCCAGCATACGAGAGAGTAGGACAAACTTTCTTCACAAAAGAGACGGAGACAACCAAATACCGTGGATGTGAAATCCTACATCGAGTTCAACACCGCAAAAAGAGATGATACGACCGCTCCTTTCGCCAAAGACTACTTCAATTTCTGAATAATTTGGTTTTTGGAAAAAAACATGGAGCTGACGTGAAGCTGTGCACCGATGAGAAAACGGCACTGAAATACACCTCCCAATTACGTACCAAATCTTTCAAGATCTTTAACACAAACTTGGTGCAACTCAACTGCCGCGTACGTAGGGCGCTGTGCGATCTTCCGAGCTACTTTGGATTTACCATACTGGAACTCTCCAAACTTGTCATGTTCGAATTCCACTACGAGTACATTCAGCCAACGTACGAAGACTGCGCCAAACTCCTTTTCACAGATACCGACATGATCCTCTGCTACGCTACGACCATTTCGACACGAGTAACTACCCGCCGAATCATCCCCTCTTCTCCTGCGCGAACAAACAAGTGTTGGGGAAACAAGTGTTGGCGTCCCCATTCTTGAGTTTATCGGACTCAGGTCAAAAATGTACTCGGTTAAACCTCTAAAAAAGAGGATGCCAAGAAGGCCAAGGGCATCCAAATCTCGTTCTTGAAAAAAACATTTGGGCTTCAGCGAATACGAAGTGGCTCTAACCTTCGCTGCACCTCCGTAGAAGGGAAGATCGGCCAAGATTTACAGCGTCGGAAATGAACTGAGTACCGTCAGAATATCCAAATCCCTTCTTTCACCTTACGACAACAAGAGGTATATCCTGGACAATGGCGAAGATACTCTCACCATCAGTCACTACGATACCGGTCCTTGGGTCGAATACATGGAAGATTTCGACTTGAACATGGACGTGATGAGCGACGAGGTGGGAGAGGAAAAGTTGTCCCTCCAGTAGGAAGAGCAAGAAGCACAAAAACTGACCGAAGCAAAAATAGCCGAGGAGAACGAGAAGGCCGTCCACAGGTTTGTCATATTGGAGAACCGCTGGAAAAAGTTGGAGGATTTTGAGGCATGGAAGAAGGAAATTAGATAGAAAGATGCCGTCAGTAAGAAAAATGCTTGCACGCTAGAAACAGAGGCGTGGAGGGAAGATATATTAAAGAAAAATGCTGCCATTAAAAGAAAAGTTCAAGCTCAAGAAACGAAGGAGCAAACAGCGGCTAGACTAGAGAGAAAAGCTGCTAGTAAAAGAAAAATTCTAGAAAACAAAACGCAGGTTGAAAGAAAAATTAGACTGGGAAAAAGACGAGCTCAAGAGGCTTGATTGCGATGATCTCCCAAGCTACGTGGATTAGGCATGAGGAAACCACGTAAAAAAAAAAAAACGCGCCATATACTTTACCTCCTGGATGGTGTAGAAAGAAGCAATATATTTTATAACCTCGTTTATTGCACTTTTGAGAAGCACTTCTTACAATGTGAATGCACATGAAGCATTGCACGACCCCTTGGATGGCATCACTTCTGTTGTAGTTTTGGGCTAATTTCTGTCACATTGTTAAGTAAGCTATGGTATTTCACCATTTTGCAGGTTAAATAATTGGGCCTATTTTCATATTAATGGACATATTATTTATCTAGGTGATAAAAATATTCCGTAGTAGATGTGAATCTGCCTACGATTATCATTTTACCACATTTGAATGTGGTGTTAGCCTTAATTTAGCACTGCGTTTTCTAGTGTTGCGAGAACCGACTTCCGGTTCCTGTTTTTAGTGTCAGCACGCACAACATGGCTGAACACGACCGAGGTGGTCGCTATGTTTCTGTATTTTCCGAAGCCCGTTCAAAATGCTTTTGCAAACCTGTTATACCGAATACAAGTGTATCATTTAATTTATGTTCTACCAAGGATTAAAATGGTTTGGACATTGTACAGGTATATTCTTTTTCTAATTCAGTGCATGACAGCTACGACCCACGGAATTTATTTCAACAAATGGTAGCAGAGCGTGGTTGTGTTTAGTGGTGAGTCATGCCGGGAGGTCAAGGTCATGGGGACCGACTTTTGACATTCGCATGCACGTTTTGTTATTAAGCCATCTGCTGGTTATCTCACAGTAGAAGTGTTAATTGATTCCATGAGTTTTGTGCTAAGGGATTATTTTTGTGCATGCTGTTTTCGGAAAATTTAATTTTCGAATTCTCGGGACTGACATTTGCCTTTATGTTTTGTTATCTCAGCCATTCGCCGATTGGCCGATAGGTGTGTTCAATCGTGCTGCAAACTTTTGTGCATGCTATGATCAGGAATAAATGTTCGTAGGAGTGTTATTACTTATCGTCGTGCTACGAAATTTTTGTACATGCTGTTCCCGGGGGTGTTCAGTGCTACGTATTTTGTGCATGCTATCATCGGGGTGTTAGGCTTATGTACAACCTATATTTTTTCATGCTGTGTTACAAGGAAATTTGTGTGCGACGCAACATGTTTCTTTCTAAGATTTTTCAATCTTAATGCATGCGTAACATTAGTGATCAATACTATTATTACTATGTCGTTAGAAGCTGGCTCGACCGGGGCGTTTTCAATTGAAAAGCTGACTTCTGAAAACTATGAAACGTGGTGCACTGACGCTAAATTCTTGTTAATGTCAAAAGGAGTTTGGGGCTTTGTGGACGGTACGGAACCGCCACTAGATCCGTCTGCTACCGCAAAAGAAACACAGACGAGAAAACTTCGTGGTGAACAGGCACTAGCACTGATATGTTTATTAGTTTCAACCGCATTAAAAAATGTTGTGGCAAACGCAGTCGATGCGGTGGCAGCTTGGACTGAATTAGCTGGTGTTTTCCAACCTTCGTGTAGGGCACGAAAAGCACGACTACGGAGGGAGTTCCTATCGTTGCAGCTTAAAGGGGGAGAAGAAATGGCAGTATTTTTGGCAAGGGTAGATAAAAAGGCTTTAGATCTTAAAAACATTTCGGTTGCCATTACCGACGATGAAATTGCCTACCAATATCTAGACTATTTGCCAAAATGTTTTGAAACTACTGTACAAACAATTTACCATTGGGAAGATAAGAAATTTTACTCCGAAATTGGTACGAGAGCAACTGTTGAGCGAATTCAATAGACAAAAAATGAGGAATGTAGATGTCACTATGGGGGAAGGTGATGATCAAAATGCTTTTTCCACATTTCAAACTCAACACCCTAGGGGAGGGGTTAAAAATAAAACTAACACAGGGCGTACACAGCGTGGAGGAGAATCACGTCGGACTAGGTCATCGGATACCCTCACTTGTTCCGAATGTGGACAGGTAGACTGCACCCAAATAGGCCTACCTAGTAAGAACGAGTCAACCTCCATAAACATTTCTCAAGGTAGAAGAGGCGGTTGAAGAGGTCGCCGATGAGGAAATAGGCGTGCAGCAAATGATGCAGAATGAGGTGCTTTCTACGTGTCGACTCTCGACAATAGTCCCCAAAGAAGCAATCAATCAACGAGGGTATTAGCAGCAGAAGCAAATTCTTCGAGTGTTTCAAATCGCTACTGGTATTTAGACTCGGCAACGACTGATCATATCTGTACACAAAAAGAGCTCTTCCATAATCTGCGCTCTGTAGATAACATGAAAGTTTCGATGGGAGAGGGAACGTCAGATATACAAGGGATAGGAGATGTAACTTTTCTTGTTGAGGAAAATCAACCATATAATATAACCATATAACTTTACAAAATACATTGTATATCCCCACATTTTCCAAACAACTTATCAGTGTAGCGAGAATCGATGCAGCGGGTTATCATGTAAATGTGTATAACGGGAAAATGTGTATTTACAGGGAAAGCAAGGATGCATGTTTGTTTGTAGGAGAAACTGTCAATAGGTAGTACCAGGTGAGAAATGTTGTGACTAATAATTCACAAAATAGGCCTATATTAAGGGGTCAGGCCAATAAAAACCAAGTGTCGGGCAGTAAACCCCCACAAGCTTGTACAACACGTACGACTGATAAAACTGGTAGTCTAAAACTATTGCATTCTAGATTTGGGCATTTGAATACGCAAGGTATCATGCATATGTGTAAAAATGAAAGGGTGCATGGTTTAAATGTGTCTCCCATGGGGGAAAATGCTAAATGTGATGTTTGTTCAATAGCGAAATCTACCAGGGCCAGTTTCAGAGGTACTGATAGTGTGCGAAGCACGAGACCCCTTCATCTACTTCATATGGACCTATGGGGACCCAGTAGGACCACATCTTTGGGTGGTTCTAAATATCTGTACACTATCACTAATGACTATTTTCACTACTTGTGGGTGTTTCCCCAAAAACTGAAGAGTGACGCATTCTCGACTTCCAAAACATTCCAAGTTAAAATAGAAAGGGAATTAAATGAGAAAATGAGAATTTTGTTCGTCAGCCTTTGACAGTTACCTTGTAGGTTGAGGCATCACCCACGAGAAGACGAACGCCTACTCCGCAGAAATGAATAGAGTGGCCGAACGTTACAACCGGACGCTCGTAGAGGGGACCAGGTCTATTTTTATAGAATTAGATTTGCCATGGTTTCTCTGGGCCGAAATCGCAGTGACAATGGCCTACTTACGTAACAGGTTTCCCCATGTAAAAATTATGAACCAGATACCGTATTGTGTATTGTATGATAGGGATGTATCTGTAAGGCATATCATTAAGCCAGGTTCAAAATGTTTTGTACACATCCCCAGTAGGGGGCGTAATAAGTTAGATGGTAGAGCTTGGGAGGGGATTGTAGTGGGTTATGCCATCAATACACGTGCGTATCTCGTCTGGAATCACCAGAGCAATAAGGTTATCGAAATATGCATGTCAAAGTAGATAAATCCCGAACGTGGACAAGAGACAAGGAGCTTGTTCACCATGAATAACCTCGTCCAGACACTCTAGAGACAAGGTTTGATGAAATCCCAAGTGACGAGGAAGGGACCTCAAAGACAACAAATGTACCATCCAAATCTGGACCAAGCACAGTAGGGATACCCAGTACTGTATATGTTCCCTTAAATGTCTCACAGAGTCAATGTGTATGTGGTAATTTACGTAATGTAAGCCTTGAGGATTGGGAAAGAATTCAGGTTGTTCGACAAATTGGGACCAGGGTTGGTAGGGCAGACGTATATTACATTAACCCAGAGGGAAAGAGGTTTAAGAGTGTAAAAGATATAAAGAAGTACTGCTCAGATAAATAAATTCAGTTTCGCTCTGTCTTTAATTTCAAACAAAGAGCGAACATGCCTGAATCACAACCTCAGTCAGACACGGCCGATGATTCCGATAAGGGGGCGGGTTTTGAAGCTCATTGTTATGTCGTAGAGCCATCCACATTTGAACAAGCAATGACTTCCCCTGAAAAAGAAAAATGAAAATTGGTTGAAGAGATTGGCGATTTTAAGGCTACAGAAGTGTTTGAAGAAGTTACCCCACCTCCTAAATCTAAAATTATAGGGACAAAATGGGTTTATAAGGTGAAGAAGGATCAGGGTGAAATGTAAAAAGGTATAGATCTAGGTTAGTGGTGCAAGGGTTCAGGAAAACTAAAGGTATTGATTATGACGAGGTATTTTCCCCTGTCGTCAACTTTGCACTCATAAGGTTGTTTTTTGTATTATTAGTGGTGATCTTGGGGTGGAGAGATATCCATGTAGACGTCAAGGGAGCCTATCACTACGGAGAATTACAAAATCCAACTTACATATCTATACCAAAAGGTTATACTACCACTAGTAACCATGGGAAAGTGTGGTTGATTCGAAAGGCCTTATATGGCTTGCACCAATCTGGGCGTGAGTGGCACTGAAAGTTGAATTCCACTTTAAACAGGATAGGTTTTCAAACTGTCTTAGGATTAAACTGTGTGTACACATTAGGTAGAGAAGCAGTGCTATTGTGTTATGTTGATGACATTGTTGTATTTTGTAAGGACAAACTTACGGAAGAAAAGGTATTGCACCTATTGTCAGAATGCTTTGAGTTAGTGACACTAGGACCCATCACGTCCATGTTAGGGGTCAATTTCCGGAGGGACGGAAACTCTATCGAAATGCATCAAACAGGATACATTGAAAGACTGGCCAAAGAGTACAAAGTGGACAATATGTGTAATCTTTCAGTGCCAGTTCCAGTTGGAACTTGTGTCCAAATTTTCAAGGAAAGTGACCAGCCAGACTTTCCATATCAATCCTTAATTGATAGCTTGCCATTTCTAAGTCTTCGTACTAGACCAGATCTGCTGTTTTCGGTTATTCTATTGTCCCTGTTCAATACCATGTTTACGATGATTCATGTGAAACTACTTCTAAATGTATTGCGATACGCCTATAGTACCAAAGAGTATAGCATAAGGTTATCAGGCGCAAATAACACATCACTTTATGGATATAGTGATGCATCGTGGGCATCAGATCGTGATAGTCGTCAAAGTTTCGGCGGTTACATCATTTTCTTGGGAGGAGTCCCTATTACCTGGGGGTGTAAAAAGCAATCTATGGTTGCGTTAAGCACCATGGAAGCAGAATTCACAGCTTTGGTGCCAGCTGCCCAAGAAATACATTGGTTAAGTGGGGTATTTGCATGCAAGGTGTTGATGGGATTTCAGCAAGTTTCTACCATTTATTCGGATTCTCAATCCGCCATTTATTACACGCGGAACGCAATTGAGAATGGAAGGACGAAACACATTGATATTAAATTCCATTTCTTAAAAGACTGGTTACAAAGGGGATACTTCACTATACGCCACGTCTTGTCCGAATCAAATATCGCCGACCTGTTCACAAAGTGGTTGTCAAGCATCAGGCTCATAAAACTGTGTTCGGCCATCTTCTCTCAATTGCGTTCTGGCATAAAACCTATCTGATTGTTAATATAAACGGGTACATATGACGGTATAGCCTATGTGTGATAGTCAAATGTATAAGATTGTAAACATTGTGCCAGAAGGGGGCGTTTGTTGTAGTTTTGGGCTAATTCTGTCACATTGTGAAGTAGGCTATGGTATTTCACCATTTTGCAGGCTAAATAATTGGGCCTATTTTCATATCAATGGACATATTATTTATCTAGGTGATAAAAATATTCCCTAGTAGATGTGTATCTGCCTACGATTATCATTTTACCACATTTGAATGTGGTGTTAGCCTTAATTTAGCGCTGCCGGAAGCTTCACTTCCGGTTTTCTAGTTTTGCGAGAACCGACTTCCGGTTCCTGTTTTTAGTGTCAGCACGCACAACATGGGTGATCGCGACCGAGGTGGTCACTATGTTTCTGTATTTTCCGAAGCCCGTTCAAGTTGCTCTTGCAAACCTGTTATACCGAATACAAGTGTATTATTTAATTTATTTTCTACCAAGGATTAAAATGGTTTGGACATTGTACAGGTATGATCTTTTTCTAATTCAGTGCATGACAGCTACAACCCACGAAATTTATTTCAACAACTTCTAGTCACGTGACTTCTGGCGTGACCTTCACTCATGGAGGCCGCATAAGGACACATTTATGCAAGAAAAGGAAACATTTAGACAGCAAAAGGGCCCTCCCCATCGATAACTTTGACGACACCAACACGCCGGTAAAGAGAAGCGGACATTTCCCCACCCTCCTCCAAATCGATGAAATCCCGCCCGCAGGAAGCGGGTTCCCCCCTCGTCCAGATCGATGAATTCCAGCGTGCGGGAAGCGGACACTCCCATCCAGATGGATGAAAACCCGCGCCCGGGAAGCGGGCCCCCCTCATTCAGATCGACGAATTTCCGTGCGCAGGATGCGCTCAGGAAGCAGGGCCCACTCCTCCAGATCGATGAAAACACACGTGCAGGAAGCGGTCCCCTCTCCTCTATATCAATGAAAAACCCGCGCTGCGGGAAGCGATCCCCACTCATACAGATCAACGAATTTCCACGCACAGGAAGCAGGAACCGATTTTTTTGAGGGTCTGTTTATGTAAGTTATAGGAGGTAGCAAAAAGCACTTTCCCACCCTCCTCCAGATTGACAAAAACCCACGCGCGGGAAGCGGTAAGTAATTTTTCTTTGAGGGTGTATTTATGTTAGTTACAGGAGGTAGCAAAAAGCACTTTCCCACCCTCCTCCAGATGGATGAAAACGAAAAAAAGGTAGCAAAAGGCACTTTCTCCCCTCCTCCAGATCGACAAAAACCCGCACGATGCGGTAAGCGAGCATTTCCCCCTCCAGATAGACAAAAATCCATGCGTGGGAAGTGGGTTTTTTTTTTGGGGGGGGGGGTGTATGAGGTGTGTCCTCATATCGCTATATTATAGCGAAATTATACCAAATCCCAAAAGCTTCCTAAAAAAACTTGTCTCAACCTCAAAGTACAGGTTTATAATTGTGCAATCATTCTTTTATCATCAACCTAACTTGAAATTAAGGCAGTATACAAATTCAAAACTAGAGAGAAAAAAAATCTTCTTTATGTAAATTCTAAGAATGCCATCTACACTTTCCAAAATTCAAGTTTTAAAACTACTTTCTTCCTTTTAAACCAACCAAGGTAAAGTAAACCAGTTCACTTGAGATTCTACTGCAAGCAAAAAGCTGCACAAATGTAAATACTGATGTCAATCAGTTTTCGTTGCTTTTAAGATTTACATGTCAGAGACTGTTTGAGAGGATTATGAATCCTTAACTTGACGACCAAAAACCAAAGCCATAGTGCTTGTCAGCACTTTGAGCAACCGTTAATAGAAGAGAACGATTAAAAAAAGAAATTCTATTATTGACAACAAAAACAAACTAAAATGGTAAAGATTTTTTTTAAATCTTGTAAATAAATCTAAATAAGCTGAAGATGTGCATCACTACTTAATAATTACTGTTTGGTGATATTTTGGTGACAAACTTCTTAATACACTCCAAGGGGGGAAAACAAGTGTGTATAGTTGCGCCCTCCCACACCTACACTTCCTTCCATTCCAGTTGTCGAACGACATGAGCTATCTCACGTTCATATAAACTTGTATGTCCCGTAATTTTACTGCTGGGCCTTATTTCAAGCAACTAGTTTTCAAAACAATTGGTCACATGACTCACTTCGTGGTGGTTTGGCCGCCCTACAGGATGCCGTATTGGAAAATAAAACAAATTTTCGTTTTGTGTGCGCGTCCCTTACTGATTTTAAGTTTCTTATAGCTCAATTTAATCACCTGTAAGAGCTCTACAAATTTTACGATGCAAGTTTTATCCATTACCCTTCTTCCCCACTCCTTGTTTTCGACGTAAATGTGAACGACGATTTGGGCACCAGCGACCACTGTATTGATTCCTAACAGGCTTCAGGCATTTGTCTTTCATCATACTTTCCTCATCAGTTTCTTGTAAACAGTGCAGTTCACTAGGCGTTGTCTCTCTGCTGATTCGTGAACACTGAGATCCAAGCATTAGTCTCTAGGTGGATGAGAGAGTACGCATGCTTTGCAAGGTCCATTGAGTCTAGAGGTTAACACTGCGCCATAGAGGTTGTGCCAAAACCAGTCTACCTGGACTCAAGGTAAGTCCTTTAATCGTATCACTCAAGCAATTGTATTGGACCTTTGAGACATAGTAACTAAGATTAATAAGCAAACCGATAAATCGATAAATAACAGAAAGTAAAACACTTATCATTGATTAATCGTCGGACTTAATAAGAGACCAAGAATTGAATTGAATGACCATTTGCATTTTAATTTATTACTGGGCAACAGTGTTAATTAATTAATTGATTATCTTGAAGTATTTGTTGAATTTGGTGTGAAACCAGAAAACTAATTTGAATGTGCTAAAGGTGACTTCACACAAGTAACTTCACACAAACGTTATTCTATTAAAGTTGTGAAGTTTAACTTATGAACTTAGAGTAACTTAAAGTAACTTCACACAAACGTTATTCTGTTAAAGTCATGAAGTTTAACTTATGAAAGTATCCTATACGAAGTTACGAACATTGGCTTGGTGCATTATAAATGTGAAACAAATACCTTAACCTTGACAACAGGTATGACACTAGTCGTGAAGTAACCCACACTGACAGAAGGTGATTTTTATCAATTTTGCCAAGCATTCCATTCGGTGGTACTTCCAAATTGTTTTCCAAACCTTACCACTACATCTACAATGGTACTATCTTGGGGTGTGTGGAAGTTTCTCACACACCCAAGATATTACCATTGTAGATGTAGTGGTGATGTTTAGAAAATAATTTAGTTAAGCACCACCGAATCGAATCCTTGGCAAAATTGATGAAAATCACATCAACGGGCTGATAAGAATCTAATGAACGCGTCCGTCATCCATGCAGTGAAGTAAGTGAAAAGCAGTACTTCTTCCTGTTAGGAAATCAAATTGACCCGCAGATACCATGGACATTTGGACAGGTAGGTGTTTAGGCATGCGTTC
Source organism: Lithobius niger (assembly GCA_023313725.1). Classification (NCBI taxonomy): domain Eukaryota; kingdom Metazoa; phylum Arthropoda; class Chilopoda; order Lithobiomorpha; family Lithobiidae; genus Lithobius; species Lithobius niger. Next base: position 51,898 of record JAHWFP010120620.1, on the reverse strand, counting down.
ACGAATGAATTTTTCAAGAATGATGTAAAATTCAAAGATCGGCGAAATGTTAAAAAAATTCAAAGCCAAAGAAGTTTACACGGAATGCAGCTTAGTGCTATAGGCCTGTAGTTGCCTGCAAACCCCCGCCCCTTTATAAATTGCAATAACTCGAGCTGTTTTCTAACAAATCAGAAGAGACTGGTGGATAGAGAAAGCTTAAAAACACATTTCAAGATGTAAACAAAGTTCATGTTATAAATTCTTTGTACAATTGTACAGTTAGCCATCAGGTCCAATGGCATGAATTATTTTAAGAGGACAATACCATGGGTTGAATGGATAAGAGAGCAGAAAAAATTAAAACTGTCACACTGACGGATATACGTGTTCATAGAATGCAGTATGGAAATGTTCAGATTATCCCTAGTAAAGTTTCTCACAAAATTAACACCGAATTAAAAACTTTTGCCTTGTTGCTATCAGTTATTATCAGATTGGAGCTGCAGTTTTAGTAAGGCAGCCGGTACGAGAACCCAAAAGAATAGTCTGCACAATTGTTCATTGCTGATTGTGTACATGTATGGTGTTTGTAACTCAATTCTGAATACTGCAACCGTGGTACCCTTGGTGAAATCAAAATATTCAGATGGTGGCTCGAATGGCAGCCGTCATATAACTATCCCAATTTCAGTGCTTCTGGTGAAGAAACAGTCATGCACAACGTGTCCTTAATTTTTTTGGGGGTCAAAGTTATTTATAGCAGTATTATGTGTGCACAGTTACAATTTAGTGGTATAATTTACTTTTAGTTGTTTTTTTTGTCAAGCAGAGTGCCTTGATTGGCTTTGCAAGGGATGGGTAGCAACTTCGAAGTCTGACCACAAGGAAAGGGAGATGTAGAAGTGGTGATCGACAAGACCAGTGAGCGATGCAGCGAAAGCAGGATCCTGAAGAGGAAGCCGTGCTGAGGGGATACCGAAGGCAAAGCCGTTGAGGCCAAAGAGCGGCATGTTCGGAAAGACGAATTATTACGTAGGTGAACTGCAACTTTGTCTTCTCGCTGGAACTGATGTTTTCGTTGACTTTGAGATTTCCTGTGGGATGAAAGAGACGACCAAGGCGGCTTTGATGATGGGTGTCGGCCATCTGTAAGTTTTGTCAGTTGTTGTCGGTTCGCTTTCGGTGTTCTGATGGTAAACCGAAAGGGAGATTCGGGAGGCTAACACAGCTGGTTGATGCACCAGGAGGGTCTGCGATAGTTGACGACATGACCTTCAGTATTTCGCGAGAAACCGAAAGAGAGATCCGAGGCAGGTGGGTCTGCGATAGTCGCCGACATGATCTTCAGACTTTCGTGAGGAACCGAAAGAGAGATCCAAGGCAGCCATGGTGATGGGTAGAGGCCACGTGAGGGTCTTGCGAATTGCAGTTGACTTGCGCTTCAAAGCTTTCAAGATGAAACGGGAAAGATTTCCAAGATGGCCTTGTGGATCCGAAGTGGCAAGGACACGACAGATCTGTGAAGGACTTCGTTGTCTTAAGCTGAGCAAGAAGGACGAAAAGGAGATTCCTGATTGACCCACTGAGCAAAGGTTGGATGGGTCAACTATGAGTTGGTCGTCAGGGGGGCGGAGTGGGCTCCGAAAGAGGCTGGTACGAAAGAGTTATTTTGTTGCCTTGTTTAGACTTGGGTGCGTGGTAAGACAGGAACAAAGGAGCTCTTATCCTGTTGAAGAGGTTGACACCTTGAATCGACGGTGCGGCTGGGCGAGGAGAAGCTTGTGTTGAGCTGTCAAAGTTCAAAATGAAAGATGATGTTGTGGACAATGACAATGTTTGGAGGCCACGTGAAGCAGGCGATGCGGTCGACGTGGCAACTGCCATTGGTAGCTAATGGGTGGACGGACGAAAGATATGGTGAGCCTGGAATTAAATGGGTTGATCGCGGCGAGAAGAGTGCTGTGAGGCAGAAGGTCTTGACGAAAGAAGGGACGACGGCCAACAACAACACTAAGGTCGGCAGGTAGTGGGGTGGCAGGAGGCTAAGTCTTGCAGGAGGAGAGCTTCTTATGAGGCGCCTGTGGAAGTTCCTATCGTTTCAGGAGGTTATGAAAAGGACTGCGGACGAAGTGTCCACGGCTTGAGGAAAGAGGCTGAACGTTCGGCCGATATGTCGACCAAAACCGCGCTGCGTGCATGGGCTGAGATGAGAGATCGAATGGAGGTGTGGCAGGCGAGTGATAGCGGGTGGAAACTGTCTTTAACGTCTTGGACTTTGACTGGTGTTGAGCCATGGAATTCCGAAGGGCAGAAAACATTTTCAAGGGTTGACCGTGATGTATCGGTGAATTGGAGGTAGTTATTGGTGGCTTGATGAAGGACGGGAGAAGGCGGTCTTTTCCAACAGAGATGACGAGGCCGAAAGCGATGCTGATGGAGTGAGCGATGGCTGACATCAAAGGCTACGTCTGCGGGTGGAGGGCCAGCCGGCGAAAGAAAGTCCTTCTTGAGCTACGGTTTCCTTGGCGTGCTTTTGGATCTTGCCCAAAAGAGTCTTCAGGAGTCGTGATGCAAAGGCAGTGGGCCAACTACAACAGCAAGGTCTGTAGGTGGGTGGCCGAAAGAGAGCTTCTTGGGTGAGGGATCCGTCGGTGCGTCCTTGTGACTTGCCATTCACGGGGAGTCTGAAGTTGACGCTTAAAGATTGGGCGAATGGCCGACGACGAATGCAAGATCAGTGGGTGAAGGTCAGGGGGTGAAAGGCAGGCAGCTAAAATACGGCTTTTTGGATGAGGGATCCGTCAGCACGTCCTTGTGACGAGTCATCGACGGGGAGTTCAAAGGAGAAGCAGGAACAGTGGCTGAAAGGTCGATAACAACCGCAAGGTCAGTGGGTCAAGGGCAGGCAGCTAAAAGGGTGAGAGATCCGTCGGTGAGTCCAAGTGATTTGTCATCGACGGGATGTCCGAAAGGTGAAGGTTGAAGGAGCGGCCAAAAGATCGACAACAACAGCAAGGTCTGTGGGTGAAGGGCAGACAGCCGAAAGAAGGCTTTTTGATTGAGGGCTCAACCTTCCAATTTTGACATAACATTGCAGCCCTTCCAGATGATTGCAGTCCTTCCCTACAGGATTTTAAATCATTCAGAGCCATCGAACCGCGCAACCCAAGTGTGCATGTGCGAGCACACTCCGCCCTATAAAAGCAACGAGTCGTGGCCGGAAGCCATCTTTTTTCTCTCGATATGTCATGCTGAGGATTCAAGAGGGAAGTTAGGTAGGTTGGTAGGGAGGTGAGGTGGGTGAAAGTAATGACATGGAAATTGAAGAATCTCTGACCTTCTTATTTCATGAGACCAATTTCAAATACATCTGCGCAACAAATGACTGAATGAATACTAAAGCTTACTACCGGGTTTTACTTATTCCAGTAAGTAAGGAGTTCAATTACCCGAGAACAAATTGCACTTGTGGCATGAATAAACCACCACCGGCAGGCAGTGCTTATTAGAGCACGTGAATTTTTCAAAAACTGGACAGGCAGAGGAAGCGGAGGAAGCGGCTAACAATATCACAATGTTACAATGTCACAACACGTAACAATGGTGCAACAATAGGCGAGGTACACAAGATCGGATTATAGCTAACTCGAACAAAATGCAACGGGATATTGCACGGGATATTGCTATGGTTATCTGTATTAGGTATAAGTTTAGAATTAAGTTATAGTAGAGTGTATGACTGCACAGGTTCTGTAGACTCTCAATAAATCTAAACTGTAATCTGTAATCTGCAACGATGGACGGGCGCGCGGAAAGTAACATTGTCGTGGTATCTTCTTTATTACCGTTTTAACTCGCTGTCGAGAATTAAAATGAAATAGGTCTTGGTTTTCGCTTAAATCTTTCAGTTTTAAAACATGGGGTGTGAAGTCTTAATCGGGTGGCCGACATGACTGAATGACTTATTTTCTTCTTCAATGCAGGATTTGGGAATCCAGTCGAATTGTTTCTGCGTTTGTTTGCCATGATACTGCATCTGCCTGCAACATTACAGAATCCACTATCCACCTAGCTGATACATGCTAAATCTAGACATACGCTAGTGTGCTGCCATCAAGTAATGAACTTAGACCATAGCTTGGGCAGAACCTGAACAGAAATACGCATTTCTAATGTTCCTATTTTTCGCAAACAAAATTGGATGGGCAGTGGACATACCATACACAACATAGACCAAACCGTACCAATTTAAATAAAAAGAACGCGAAAAAATCCAACAAATTAACTGAACAAAAAACGGCTTCGCCGATTAGAAAAAAAAATTAGAGCTCGTATCCCCATATGCACAGCCGTGAAGGTACACGAATAAAAACGGATTAGAAATCACGCGAACGCAAAGAAATATAATTTGAACTCCAATTCCAGGGAACAAGGATTGTGATATGCCAGCCTCCATGCACACGTAAATAAACATGTACTTCACTAATCAACCAAACAAAACGGTTGGACATTTCAAAAAAATACCCACACAAAATCAACATGTAAGTACTCACATGAACTAGAACTAAAACAGAAACCATCAAACACAAGCAAAAACACTGCCTAACTAGGAGTATGCTTGTTTCAGAAATTATAAATGCACACAAAATACAAACAAAGCCACTCAAACGACAAAAAACAACAAACACAGACAAATATAAAAAAAACCTGTATGATACACAAATTAAGCGCATACAAACATACACACGCACACAAACATTAAACATTTCAAACACAAACTGCGTTTACTTACTGACATAACCATTACGTGAAAACAGTCATTGTTTCCTGGAATTGGAGTTCAAATTATAGTTCGTTGCCATTGATTGAACTCTAATCCATTTTTATTCGTGTACCTTCACGGCTGTGAGTATGGGCATACGAGCGCTAATTTTTTTTTCTGAACGGCAAAGTCGTTTTTTATTCAGTTATTTTAGAGTCATTTCACTTTGATATATGTTTGCATTTATCAAACAATAGTTCACTGTTTACTTAAAAGACTGTTAGACTTTTTTCAATCAAAAAGCACGTTTCTAGCTCACATAATGCAAAAGAAATGACGATTTTACATTTCGGCGGCCATTTTGTCAACCATCTTGATTGTGGCAAACCTCCAAGGGTGTCAAAGTGGCATCATTATGTTTTAGACTAGGGACATATTGTACAACATCTCTGTGCAAAACATTTTGTGTAGACAGTTTTTTTTTTTTTTTTTCGGTAAAGCCAAAAAAATCAGCATTCGGCAACTGGACTGACTATTTACGAATGTTCGGAGAGCATGTGCAGTTTTTGGCCTCGTGACAATAGAAGTTCAGTGAAAACTGCTTTATTGTTGGTCATTTATACACGGCGATAGCCGTGTATTAACACTGGCGATAGACAGTGTTAGTAAGGGTCGACCTAGGATCTCTGTGTTAAACTTTCAACTTTGAGAGCTTATAACTCCGTCAAATTAAACATTTTAAAACTAAATTTGGAATCTAGCCTTGACTAGTCAAGGCCTGTCTGCAGTCCAAACATTTTGAAATTCGGGCGAGCCAAACCCGAGATACAGAGAGGGGCCAAATAGACAACTTCTTGTTCTTGGTCTTGGTCTTGGTCTTGTTCTTGGTCTTGTTCTTGGTCTTGTTTTTGGTCTTGTTCTGGGGATGTACCTTTCGTCTGTCCTCTCTACAGGTCAAACCATTTGTCCTATGAAGCCGGTTCTTAGCTCATTTTACAGGTATTGCTCTGTAGATGTGCCCTTTCTATAAGGCATTTTCTAATTGGTCAAGTGGTTCAGGGGTTATGGAGCTCTAAACGACCAGATCGATTGTTTTACATTGTTTTAAACATTGTTATTATGCAACAATGCTAATTAGCAAACGCCAGCTGCAAGACTGAAGATTAAAGGATTTGTTTCTATTGTTTACACTGGCGATAGTGTTAGTAAGAGTCAGCCTTGGGTCTCTGTGTTAAACTCTCAGTTTTACAGTTAGCTGCAATTCTAAAAGTAACACGAATTAATAAACAAAAACGGAACGGTAAATGTTTACAGTAAGGGTCTAGGTGTAAATTTTGTAAGAGGCTGGTAAGCATTAGACCCTTACTACCCGGTGGTCAGAAATAAAAATATTTTCACGAAAAACTGGAAATCCTCCCATGTGATGATCCAGTGGTAGTATGATATAGATTTACTGCTTTACTGTATGTTGAAAATTATTTTTCGATTTAGTAACATTGCAGGGTATTCGCAGCAGAGAGCACTGGAGCAGAGATTACTGGTTATCCTCTGCCGTAAATCTACGATATATAATAAAAAAATTCTAAAGCATCAAAAGACACAAAATGCCAAACTTCACAAGAAAATTATGTTCTTAATATATATATGATTGAAGTCCTCTCTCCAGCAAAACTAAAACTATTAATTTCTCCGTTTCTATTCAATATATTTCGACCAAACTTGGCCAGATAGTAGATAGCAACTATTCCAAACTTTACACCAACTTTTATGCAATTCCGTACAAGAGTAAACGTAGGAAGCCACACGTAAATGTGAAAACTGTTCACTTGTTGTTGTTGTTGTTGTTGTTCTTGCTGTTCTTGTTCTTGGCTGACACGGTTTCAGAAAAAACTACTGCACCTACCTAAAATCTGAAACATGATCTGAGCCAGAAATTTCCCTAGGCTTCAACCTTACAGGGACCACTTTTTCAATTGGTCGATCCATTCCGGAGTTACGGGACCCTAAACGATCATTTTGATTGTTTTACATTGTTTTAACCATTGTATTTAGGAAACAATGCCACTCAGCAAACTCCAGATCCATTCAGATGATTTCAGATGATTTATTACGGAGCAAGGGCCCGAAGCCATGCACTCCGTTGCAGATCCATGCACTCCAGATCCATTCTTCGTGCATGCAACAATCGACTGCATGCATAAACCTTTATAGCGCGACACCATAGCCGTAAAAAAGGTACACGGATTACAAACAAAAACGTCAAGTGTGCCGTAAAAAAGGGGTTATATGATTGAAGTTTCATTTTACTTGTTAAGATGTACACAGATAAAAATTGGTGATTTTTTAATTGAAATAGTCAAATGTACAATTCAGAAAATTGCATCTGTTTAAGTGCTGTTGTGCTTTACCAATCATATATGTTACATAAAGCACAACAGCACTTAAACAGAAGCAGTTTTCTGAATCGTACATTTGACTATTTCAATTAAATATCACCAATTTTTATCCGCTTACATTTTAACAAGTAAAATTAAACTTCTATCATATAACCCCCTTTTTTTACGGCACGCTTGACGTTTTTGTTTGTAATTTTGTTTTATCAATGTCATCGTTTAGTAGGTTATTCTCCCAAAAGAGTCGACCAGTCGACACCGCCCGAAGAATTCTTCAATTTGTCGAAGTTTATATGCTTCACTCTGTTGAAGATGTTAGTTCTTTTAACATTTTAATAAAATGATTTCATTTGGTGGTCACTGCCATCACTTCCACCAAAAACACCCAGCACTTCCAGTCAACCAAAATCAAATCCAATATATGCATCAAAAGAAATATGCTTCGTTTGTGTTTATTTATCTAATCGTTCGTTGAGCCTAAGAAATTATTTGTTTACATGGAAATATTTTTTGTTGAAGAGGGTCGTAAGAAAGGTGTCTTTTGACCAGCCAAGGAAACGCACAATTACATGCAAATTAAACAAATTTTTATTTTCAACCAAACTTTAGTCTTTGTTCACCAAAACACAACAGATATTGATAGTCATGGAAGCGAACCTTAAAAGTCTAGCATGAACAATCGTATGAATACTTACAATAAAACTTTAAAACACTAAAAAAAAGTAAGAGCAGAAACAAACTGTTGGTTTCAGTTGAACGCTATGTTGGAAATGACGTCACAGCCACTGCAATTATAGCACATTTACTGGTGTTCTTCTAGGAAACGTCTAGGACCCATCTATACTTAACGGGAAAATTCGTGATAGTGTTCTTTATTCTGTTTTTGTTGAATGAAGTCTTATAAACCTTCAGTTGTAATCTTATTTACTTATAGTGTTTGCGGTAAAAGATTTAAGTGATGCTAATGTCAGCAGTATGTTTTGCTGAGTTTTCGCGCTTGACCACTGCATAGATAGGACTTCGTCAATTTTTACGAGAGTATTGGCATAATCAAATTTGCTGACCCCCAAGAACCCCCTACACTGTTCCACGTAAATGTATTTGCATGTTCCGCATTTAATAACGCAGACCACGCCTCTGGAGGTGTCTCCGGTTGGGCAAGAGATGGTGTCTGCCGAATTAATTCAGGTGGGTATGTTGCACCAGGATTGCCGTGGGCGTTGGAAAAATTGCTGTTTAATTTTGATGGGGGAGGGGTGCGGATGAATTGCCGTCAACGAAGAGGATATAAGCACCAGATAAGGGATGACGAAATACAGAGCCAACAAGTTGCACATGTAATAACGTTAAAGTGCCACGTTTCGGGTCAGACTTGGACCTGTTATCAAGCAAGACATTTTTTTAGCCCAAAAGGGCTAAGGTCAATACTTTGGGTGTAACACACAAATCAACAACAAAAGCACAAGCAAATATATTATAAAACGATCAAACGAACCTAAGCCAGGGCCGAATCTGACAACAGGGACTCAGTCAAACTGCCTGCAAAGCAGTTCGTAAGTCTTGGGACTGGTTTCTGCGTGCTGCTAAATAGGAAAAGGCCACATCGGGAAAAATGTGAGATTCCCAGTTTGTGGAAGATGGGGATACACTAAAAAAATTGTTTGAGATTCCAAGTTTGTGTAAGATGGGGATACACTAAAAAAATTGTTTGAGATTCCTAGTTTGCGAAGATGGGGATACACTAAAAAAATTGTTTGAGATTCCTAGTTTGTGGAAGATGGGGATACACTCAAAAAATTGTTTGAGATTCCTAGTTTGTGGAAGACGGGGATACAATCAAAAAATTGTTTATTTAGTGGCAAAAGGTAATTATGGACTGGTGAGCGCTGAGTAAGGATGCAGATAGTTAACAAATTAATCCTGAGTCGGTAATACTCTTTTTGAAGCAGAATTCGGGTATTTTCCAAATGGGGGTGTGCCCTGTCTTTATTCGGTGCTGCACTAACGAGTTAGTTGTGTCATTGTGTTTAAGATTTGACTTGTGGGATGATAACCTTTATTCAAAATTTGCTTCGTCGTTCCTATGTAAGATGCCCTCCAGGTTGGTCCGCCACAGGGAATTTGATAAACAACGTTACTCTTGTTTTTTGGGTTTTTTTTTTTGCTTCCTCGTGATCGACCACAATTCTTTGCATGGTAAAGCGTTTTAAATTTTGATTTGTAGAGGATACTAAAGTAAAGCCATGTGGAGCAAATAGCTTCTTAATTATTCTGTGGCACCTGGAAAGTACGGAAATGAAAAAAAAAAATCTTCAGGTTGCTGCAATGGTGCAAGAGGACCTGAACACGACCTAAGTACCATGTCGCAGCAAAAGCCGATAGATGTCGTGAAATATTCCGGGGAGGACTGGTGGACAAGTCCAATTTTGCGGGGTGCACTGGGGTGACAGATCTTACTGGGCACTAAGTTGGGCACCAGGGCAACTTAGTATAAGTTGAATCTTCACTGTTTTATGCATGAAACTGGCTGGGTATTCGTTCCATTAGTTTTTGAAAAAAATCTTAATAAGCTTGATTTGGCGATATTTTTGTCTGATGCAGTGAAGAGAGCATTTTTACTTTCACTAGACAGGATGCCCTTTAAGCATGCTAGGAGGATGTGCCGAATGATAGTTAATGGACCTAACAAATTGAGTAGGTTTCATGTAGTGGGTGGTGGAAACTTGCCTGAGGAACCTGTCGCAGAATTTGAGATATAGTGTAAAACAAGCAGGAAACCGTTATTCCGTCTTGCTTGACCATGACTTGGAGCGTGGGATGATACGAATTGAGATCAGTCAGGACTGGTTTGAGACTGACCCTGATAAAGGAATGGACCCACAATTGCCATACACTCAAATCGATTTAATTTTCAGCGTTAATTGCATGCTTGTTCACAACTTTAAAAGGTAAAGCACTAAAACCCAGAGACAGCCACAGCTGCTGGTGTGTCAAATCATCATCATCGAGTGGGGGTGCAATGGGGTTTGATGTCATTCTAAGATGGCAGGCTTAGTGTTTTACCTTTTAAAATTACGAACACGACAAATTTATGAGTGTATGAGTTTATGACAGTATTGTAGATCCTTTGCTTTATCAGAGAGCATTCCTAAAACCGATCTACTTCATGTGCAAATACATTTTTTCAACATCAGTCTGGATCCTCTGAACGTTTTCCTTCCGTTTCATCCACGCGAACACGTCATCAATGCAACTTGACCAAAAATGAATAGCGACAGGTGTGTGTGCGGTTGATCAAGGCATCGAGTTTGCCCAACACCACGTCGCAGAAGAAAGTCGAAATTGACGAGCCTGTGGGCAGTCCTTGAGTGTTTTTTGAGGGGATGTCCTTCATTACGAATATAACTTGTTTCAAAGATGGTTTGGCTGAGGGACACCACCAGGGAGGGGAAGAGAACTGTAAGGTTGGATTCTTCCATCTTGTCCAACCAGTCTATCAGACAATGCAGAATGAGGTCTCTGTTATGGTGAATATGAAGAGTGCTTTCAAATCTTATGTTATATAGATTTATCCTCCCCCAGTCCTGCATTTGAACGGCTTCAATCTTGGTTTTGAGATTAATGGCATTCTTTACTGTGTGTGTGTGCATCAAATTGTGTCCTTCAAACTGGATGTGACGAAGGGGCTTAGTGGCTTGTTTGGCTGCAGTGGTCAGACAGAGGTGGGTACCTTCCTTGTGTATTTTCACCATTAAAAAAACTAAAAGGATTAGCTGAGAACATGGCAATCAGAGAGTTCTTTAATGTTTGGTCAATGACCATCTTACGGACCAAGGTGTTAAGGCAAGTGTTGATTTTGTGTTGAATGGCTGAAGAGGTGGAGCTGGTTGCTCAGGGAACTGAGCGACGTCATCGAGGTAAGCTTAAGTCTTCTTTTCGTAATCCGCATGATCAAGTAGCGTTACAGCAATGTTACCCTGGTTTGCAGACGATAATGTTAATATTGTTCTTAATTCGGTGAGGGCGTCAGGCTTATGTTTTAGAAACGCTGTAGTGTCGGTACCTGGACCAACAAGATCCCTATGAGTTCGTCACTTGAAAAAAAAGTCTTGTCTCACATCTTCAGCTTGGGGTAGCTGCTGCAAGCCCACCTTGACTCCGCCACAAGATTCGGCTGCACTTTACTACAGTCAGAAATAATGGCAAATTTGGGATCCTTATTAAGAACCTGTACTGTGCTTCCACTTGTAACGTGCATGCAAAGATACATTAGTAATCCAGAGACTATAAACACTTTGTCGGTATTTGTTGTATGAAGGGGCAGAGGGCGGGGCCGGGGGGGGGGGGGGGAGGGGAGACAGGAAGTCAAGTTTCGATTGTGCAATTAGGGAGGGCTGCGATCCTTGCACCTGTCAAATTTGATGGCATGCCTTTTGAAAAGTTTTGCTATTTCACCTTTAACTTTCATTTGGAAAACATTCACGAGCACCAGGAAGTGATCAGCAGAGATACCTTGGTGTAAGCCAGGCATGCACAGTTGTGCAGCAGTTATTTCCATCTGTTATATTTGATGTGAAGGCCATTAAGTAATGCTTGATGTGCCTAACACCACAGATGTCAGAAAGAACAATTACGTGGACTTATTTTACGATTTGTTGAAGAGGTTCATACGAAAGGTGCCTTCTGACCTGCCGAGGAAACTCACTATTACATGCGAATCGCACAATTACTTAAATTTCAGCCCAACTTTGGGCCTTGTTCATCTAATCCAACAGATATTGACATTAATGGAAATGACTTTTAAGGTTTATTTACATTAGTGGCAATGCCTATTGTTTTAGGTGAAAATACCCCGAAGTTGGGTTGAAAATGAAATTCTTGTTCTATTGACATTGTAAATGTGTTTCCTTGGCTGGTCAGAGGCACCTTTCTTACGTACCTCTTCAACAAATCACAAATATTTCCACATAATTGTTGTTTGGTGTGCCTGTTGCCTCATCGTATTCACGGTTTTAAACTCTTGTATGGTTTTGCTTTGGTTTTGTAGTCTGAAAGATTCATCAGGCGGAATCACTCGCTGAAAGTTAAAGCTAAAACAGCAGAAATCGACAACAAGCTTTCCATCATATTTGACAGTTTCAACGCTCATACCCTTCTCCAACCATTTAAACCGTTAACACACTCTCACAATGAAACTTGAGTTCTTGTCACCCCCTCCCCTCCCCACAGCAAGTCTCAATAAAACATTAACAATCTTTGGGTTGTTAATTTATCTTTGCGTGCACTTTCACCAGTGGAAGCACAGGTTCTTAATAAGGATCCCAAATTTGCCATTACTCCTGACCTTAGGAAAGTGTATCCGAATCTTGTGGCTAGAGTCGAAGTGGGCATGCAACAACAACCCCAAGCTTAAAATGTAAGCCAAGACTTTTTTTAAAGATTAAAATGTGGGGATCACGTTGGTCCAACTTCCGACACTATAACGTTGCAAAATAGGAGTATGAAGTCCTCACTAAACTAATAAACAATGTTACCATTATCGTCTGTAATTATGAGGATTACAGAAAGAAGACTCAAGCTCACCTTGACACCGTCACACAGTTCCGTGGCCTATCAGCTTCACCTCTTGAGATATTTCAATCCAAAGTGAACACTTGCCTTAATACCCAGGTCCGTAACAAGGCCATTGACCAAACAAAATAATTCTCCAATTGTCATGTATACTTAGGTCCCTAGCAAAGCCATTCACCAAACACAAAATAATAATAATATATCATAATAATAATATATCATTTTACCACAAATGGGTGGAGGGATACCAGAAGGGTTGTGAGCCACTAACTCCGAGCCTAAGCATGGGGGAAGATAAACACGTAGGAACACCTGTATGTCTAATTCGGTCTTTTAATAAACGCATGTAGCTTCTGAGTGCGCAACATTCTACGGAACCCACCCACGGTACTCATACCAATTGTCTCTGAACTAAGGGCATTCCAGACAGGTACAAAATGCACCGTACAAAAGTACTTCCTACAGTCCCGATGGGATCCCTGAATGGCCAATTTCCATGGGTAGCCTCGAGTATAGTGAGTACGTGGCACTGGATCAAAAAAGGCAGGTCAACAGAAACAAGTTTCCGCAGGATCTTGTTCTTCAATATAGGGTCAAACCTAAGTCTGCGCAATTCGAGTAATTCAAGACCCGATTTAGAAAGATGCTCAATGTGATTTAATTCTCGGAAGCCAGGTGGCCCCTTGGTGAACCTTCTTTGAACATATGCAATCAAATCAATATCCTTCGCCAGATATGGTGACCAGTAGGGTGTTGCATACTCAATTCTCTAATTGTGATGTTCCCAGTGCATCCTTTCAGTTTTTTTACGGCTCCCACCTTTGTCTGATCGTTAAAAGTAAACATGCCATTAACCCCTTCATCACCTCCATTCTGAAGGACATGATTAGATGAAGACACGGTTAAAGAAGAATGTTGATCTTAAAACCCAGATTGAAACCGTTCAAGAAAGAAGACTCAAGCTCACCTTGACGCCGTCACACAGTTACGTGGCCTATCAGCTTCACCTCTTGAGATATTTCAATCCAAAGTGAACACTTGCCTTAATACCCAGGTCCGTAACAAGGCCACCGACTAAACACAAAATAATTCTCCAATTGTCATGTATACTTAGGTCCGTAGCAAAGCCATTGACCAAACATACGTATGATTTGAAAGCATTCTTCTCATCCGTCAATACAGACCTCATCCTGCTATAACTGGCGGACTGACTGCACCATAAGAAGGAAGAATCCATCCAGGCGGTGCCGTCATCCAGACCCTCTTTAAAACCAATTATTTTCATTAAGAAGGAAAATTTGTTGGCCACATTCAGGGAGTGCCCACAGGCTCATCAATTTCGACTTCCTACTCCGATGTGGTGTTAGCTAAAATCGACGCCATGATAAACTGCGCAAACCTGCCGCATATTGATGTTGACGACGAGTTTGTTTGGCTGTAACAGAAAGAAGACGTTCAGAGGGTCCTTACTCATTTCAATTCTTTTCATGCCACGCTCTGGTTCACGGCAGAGCAGGACAGGGATTACGGTTTCTGGCCTGTTTTAGACCTCAAAATTCACCGCGACACTACCCACTACATGAAACTTACTAAATCCTTTAAGTCCATTAACTATCATTCGGCCCACCCTCTTAGTGCACTAAAGGGCATCCTGTCTGGTGAAATTAAAAACTCTTTGCTTCAGTGCACCAGAGAAGATGATCTCCAAATCAAGCTAAGCAGGATTTTTGTTTTCAAATACGCGTTGAATGAATACCCAGCGAATGTCGTCCATAACACAATGAAGGTAGAACTTAGTGCCCTGGAAAACCCAGTGAGATCTGTCACCCCAGTGCACCCCTCTCAATTGGACTTGTCTACCGTTGTTCCCCAAAATATTTCAGAACATTCATAGGATTCTGGCCGCAATGCTATCCGGGTGGTGTCCGGACCCTCTTGCACCACTGTTATGGCAATTCCTCCGCCACCCTCCTCATTCAAAATTGAAGAGTGATTTTTTCCGATGTCTACGGTAGTGCAGGTACAAACATACCCACCTGTATTAATTCGCACACACCATCCCTTGCCCAAAGGCGGACAGCTCTAGAGTGGTGGTCTACATTATTAAATGCAGAACATACAAGTTTATTTATGTAGGACAAGTGTCGGAAACCCTTGGGGACAGGAAAATTCGTTCATGCCAATACCCTCGTAAAATACAAGTTCTATGCAGTAGTCAAGCATGTAAATTCAGCAAAACACACTGCTGACATTAGCAGCAATCAAGTCCTTTACCATGAATACCATGAGAAAATAAAGCTTACACAATTTCAATCAATGGAAACACAATAATGAACACTATGAAGAATTTTCCAGTCATGCAGAAATGGGGAAAAGTCTTTTCCATGAATTACGGGTAAATTTGTTGTGCTGCGACGTCATATCCAACAAAGCGGTGTACTGAAACCAGCAGCTGGTTACTGCTCTTACTTTTTTAGTGTTTTAAGCTTTTATTGTAAATATCAATACGATTGTACACGCTAGACCTTCAATGTTCATTTCTGTTAATATCAATGGCTGTTGTTTTAGGTGAACAAGACCCAAACTTGAGTTAAAAATTCAATACTTGTGCCATTCATGGCAGGTCTTAGTTTCCTTGGCTGGTTAGGAGACACCTTTCTTAAGAATATTTATTTGTATTTCCTCTCCACTTCCTGAGGCCACAAACATCCTCGGTCAGATGGAGTCCTAGTCACTCCTGTGACCTTAATAACAGTTTCAGTGACTCAGTTTTATATCCAGTGGCGGGGTGGGCATATCGATGATGGCTTTCTATCAGTGATCTGCAGACGGTCTGGCTTGTCAGGTCGCATCCGGGTCGTGCCACTCTGACGAAACGTAAGTGCACAATAGTTGCTTACTGTGGTACGTTATTTCTAGTGTGGGATTTTCGCTGTTTGGCTTGTTTTTTCCATTCCTCTATACAAGCTACGGCGATTAGCGCTTTTTTATTTAATCTGAAACAACCCTCAGATAGTCGCCACAAATCAAAATGTGAATCCGAACCTGAAACTAGCATCTCGTGTCTCATATGACCACCCCACCTAAAATTAGTATCCTACTGACCATGCCACATGACCTAAACTTTTTCATCGCAACTGCAAAACGGCAGGTAAACCAAACATAAACTAACTCTAAGCACAAAAATGTTAACCGGAACCGGAACTATGGTTACTGAAACACACTTAATATTACCAAAATGTTAGAAACGAAATCGAAATTAATATCAGCAATTAATTTACAGCGATTAATTATCTGAAGAAAAGAGAAAGAGTCAAACAGTGAAAATCACACGCTAGGATTTTGGTCTCCCATGTCAAAGCCGAAATTTCGATGCCTAATTTCTCCGCCGTCGGTTAACATTTCCAGTGAAATTTGGTAGATGAGCTTTGTATGACTTGGCCAACACGTGTACTAACTTTTATTATTTTCCAATTTGACACATCGGAAATCTGGACTTGAGCTGGAATCGTGCTTTTCATTTTTGGCTTGTTGGAATTATTCTTGTTCTTGTTCTTGGCACGACACGTTTCCGCTACGCTCTCTACAGAATAAACTATTTGCCCTGTAAAGCTGGTTCTTAGCTCATTTTACAGGTATTGTTCTATAGATGTGTCCTTTCCATAAGGCCTTTTCTAATTGGTCAATTGGTGTAGGGGTTATGGAACACTAAAATGACAGGATTGATTGGTTTACATTGTTTTAAACATTGTTATTATGCAACAGTGCCGATTAGCAAACGCCAGCTGCAAGACCTAGACTGAAGGTTAAAGGATTTGTCTCTATGTTGGTTTCTCCAAACCGCAATTGATAAAGATACAAAACATGAAAACAAGTTAATAAACGGCAAGGTACACCAAAGTGGCACGAATTAGAAAACAAAAACGAGCTCGCTGATGTTTAAGGTAAGGCTTAACTAAACCGAAGTCAAAACAGCGAAGGGATACAAATAAACGTTCCTGTAAGGTTCCATATACTGCAATATTGCTGTGCTGTTTAGTCCACGTGAAACTTTACTGCTGTATCCAACCATTACACACGTAAATATGATTAAAGCCAGAGCCCAAATTTCAAAACGTTTCATGCCCAAACAAACGAAGAATAATCGAAGGCTACACACTCGATAGGACCACTTTCTTGGCTCAATTTTTTCAGTGTTCTTCAGTCACGTCTACTTTACGTTCATCGCCCTATACTGATGATACATATAACATTTTAAAATTACCTGTCGAGCTGTGCTAAGCACATAAGACGATTAGTTTTTAAACAATTTCCAGCGATGTCGTTTAGCTAAGTAGATTAACTAAATACGGATGCGAACCTATTTACGTTGCCTTTTGGACTTATATGTCAGACTGCCTGAGCGGGGAATCGAACCCAGGACCTCTGAAATCAAAGGCCAAGGCCCTACCGCTAAGCCAGACTGACACGGC
>JAHWFP010120620.1:11414-24974 GCA_023313725.1 Lithobius niger | reverse complement strand
TTATCTCCACTCCCTTATATCTCTACTCCCATATTATCTCTACTCCCATGTCCCTACTCCCATATTATCTCTACTCCCATATTATCTTTACTCCCATATTATCTCTACTTCCATATATCTCTACTCCCATATTATATATATATATCTCTATTCCCACATATCTCTACTTCCATATTATCTCTACTCTCACATACATACCTTAATTATTGGCATAATGCATGATAATTTGAAATGAAAATGTAGTTTACTTTCTTAAAAATTGAGACGTTTAGGCTACACTTTTTGGCCTAAGTAAACTTGTAAAAAGCAAGAGCAATTAAAAGATTAAAAAAATAATGTTATTACTCAATTAACCACATCCAGCCTGGTATTGTAGATGTAAGTTGAGTGCAGGGGGGTATTGGCGAACAGCTAGCAGAAGCTATGAAAAACCTGTATAGTAATTACCAATCCCTTAAATATAAGCAAACACTAGAAAATCGTTTGAATGGAATAAAGCGACTAAGTGAATAAGTAAGCTCTCGTTGCTATCCTCCTAACAGGGATGAATTTACAGGGGGTTGGAGTGAAGTGCCGCACCCTCAATGTTGGTCAGTCATCAAAATCACAAATATGGTTTTGCTAGTCAGAAAACTGTTAAAACTAGTTGTTAATGCCACCTTGTCAAAATGACACGGTTAAAAATTACGTTTGTTAGTTACTAGAATTTAGTGGGATCGTGTTGACTGTACCAAAGAACTACTTTTTAGCCGTTTCAAAGCTCTCAGTCCTTTATCACAATCAGCATGACAGGATCGCAACAATGACAGAGGATCGGATCGATCAACGGCTGAGTGCTGAGATTCACGTCGCAGTGCTGCAACCCATGTCCCAGCACTCATTTGTGTTAAATTGAAGAAAATTAATAAATATGATACATTTGCTAAAAAAATGTAAAACATTAAAAAAAAATCGTTGAACAATTCATGTTACTCACAACATTGCAACCGCTGCTTTGCAAACGTTGGTTTCCGTTAAATAACAAAAAGGAATAAAGCAAACGAATATAAACAATTAAATGAAATAATTATCAAAAACAACAAAACCTCAAACATCCTGTGGCCAGTGGAATTTGTATTACTTTTTCGGCCGGTTTTATACATCGAACCATGCTTGATACAATTTATTCGATCCGCAGGGCATTACAAAATCGATGGACTGATTATTTTGATGCAAACTAATTACATTATTGCTCACAGTTTGTTCACCATATTCCTCTACCACAGAAATAAGTGGACGATGCATTTCAGCTGCATCATTCTAAACATACGATATGGCCTGTACTTCCTTCGGAAGTATGGCCCGTACAAAGGTGAGAGTAGCACTAAATGAAAGATTGAGAGAGCAAAGCAAGAAATGCACTGAAAAGTTTAAGTTTACGTGAAAATCGTTTGCTTTGATAGCTCAATCCATGCACCTCCGTGCTTCAGAAACACCAAATGTTTCACCCCATTTTAAACTAACGTATAGTCTGCTTTTTCCATGCATATAGTCATTTGACGCAAAACCAGTTTTAAGAGCTATATGTAGTACGAGTAGTTGTAGCCGGCTACGCCCGGGGATTTGTTTAGCAAGTGGTTGTTTCCCAATATTTGCTCGGCGCTGCTGATCATTCACTGCAACAGTCAGTATTTCCTCACGAAATTTTTCTTTTCGCTAATTCTCTCCCTCCCATCTTCGTCCCTCTTTTATCCCATCTTCTTCCCCTATCTCCGTTTCCCTCCCTTCTTCCTCTTTGCTACACATAGTTGAATTTGGATGGTTATTTGAATTAATACTGCCCCTCCCCCTTTTGCAAGGTTTTGGGCAAGTTGGTATTCCAAACAACCCCCCAGAAATTCTCCTTTAGGTTGAGTTAATGCGTAATTGTATGCTTAATGGTAACAGCTCACTCCCCCCCCCCACTCCCATGTTTTCTCTGTGGCTAAACGATGCATACCGTGTGAAAAATAACTGTGTATGACGTCATTTAAGACTTGCCACTGAGATTACCATGGTGTTTGGTGAGAAGTATAATTTTTGTATCCTCCACCTCCTCAATCAAATAGTGAAGCTAACATAAGCACAGCACCACAAACGGGCATTTCTCGTTGAGCTTTGGCTTGAGCAATCCGTAGCGTGTGAAAAATAACTGTCCTTCGTACGTGACGTCATTTAACACATGCCTTTACGATGACCGCGCAGAGCAAATTGTTAGTCGAGGTAACAATGTGCCAATTTCAACTTCTTTTCAAGGCAACAACGTACCAGTTTCAACTTCAAGCCAAAGAAATGACACACTCGCACATTTTCATTGTTCCCCTTTCGGGGGTCGTCGTCATTGTCTTCATTTCTACTGTGAGACTTTAGTTTATAGTGTTAAAAGACTAGCAGGACCCATGAAGCAGGACCCGTGCACGGTGGATTGAGCCTCCCGGTCTTAGGCTCCCCCGTTGTTTGGTCTTCTTAGGAAAGTAAATCACGTATGCAATATATCATTCATTAGTAGACTGATCCTTCAATTTTACTCGCCCATCTTCTTCCCCGGCCCCCTCTGCAAGTTAATCTCTGTGATTGTCTTCCGGTTATAGACTGTCCCGGTGTTTGGTCTTTTTAGGAAAATCAATCGTGTTTGCAATATTTCATTAGTACACCCAGACCTAGAAAAGACGCAAACTTGTGTTTTACTCGATGGTAAGAAACCGTATCACTAAGAAAGTCAGCATTCAGTACGCAAGCAAGCCCCCTGCTGCAAGGTGATTGTTTCCATCAGCTTAGAAACAATTCATGTCGGCACCACGCACCACCAAATTGTTGCAAGTAATTGTCCTTTCTAGTTAGTAGTCACCCAAAAGTGCATCAGTAGAGGGTTCTGTTAGGATTCCTAACTCAAACAATGCTAAATTTGGGTGCACCTATCTTTCCCGTAACACTTCCAAGGCTATGGGATGTTTTGTATCGGATGTTGTGTGCATGTTAGTATTGGGGGGGGGGGGTTATTAATGTAATGTTATGATATGGTTTGTATTGGATGTTGTGTGTGTGTGTGTGTTAGTATGTGGGGGTAGTGATTGTAATGCTATCGGATGCCTTGCATTGGATGTTGTATGCACATTACTATATGGCTTGTCATGTTTGTATGGGGTTGGGGAGGGAGGTTGTTGCACCCAACTGGCTGTCGAACAAAATTGGCTATGAGGAAGCCAGGTCGCGATAGCCGTAACGCTTTTAATATAGAGTGTGTGGTTTAAATGGATTAAAGACTACAGTTCCATTATTTTCGTAATGATAGACTCATTATGTAAAACTAACTTACCATATTCCGTTATTATTTGTAATGATAAATGTATTAAGTAGAACTAATTTACCGTACATCTTAAAACTAATTTAAAAATATGGAAGGGGGGTCCAGCCTTGGGGAATGGAAGAAATGTATTGTTTATTGAGACTAACAGAAGAAAAAAGTGTAGACAGGCTAAGTTCTTTAAGCCACGTTTAAATTCATAAGAATGACATCATTGGGTCTGTTGGAGTAAATATTTTCCAAAGCCTTATCACGAAGCTCTTTGAAGATAGCTTTAGCGACGGGATCGCAATGCTCGGTGTCATGCCTTTCCCAGCCTCTAATGTGACTCAACAATTGCATTTCGTAATCTTGACTACAATTATAGATATGCTGCATCAATACGATGGCAATAAACTAAGCTCAGCGCATTCGAGCGCTGCAGTTTACCTTCCGTCATATCTGCTGGAAAGACTGAATTTTTAAATACGGACGTTTTTGTTCTTGCTGATGGTACGACCATTCTGACAGGTGTTTCCGATAGTTGTTTCCGTTTAACTTGCTCGTCAGACGTTTTAGCGTAGTAGTCTGTCGGAAGGTAATCATGAATAATTTCGTGATATTGTCGAAACATTTTCCGTTGAAGTTTGTACTCTAGGCGTTTCAGTTGTAGAGATCGCTGTTTAAAGTTGATGCACCTGCATTTTATACCCTTACCTCGATTTTTACGTTTTTTCTTGCCATTATGGGAATGTGGTGAAAGTGTCGGGCTGAGATGGGCGTTTTCCGCACCAATGTGTGCTTCACTCGATTCGTCACCTTCTTGCTCTGAAAGTGGTGAACTAAGAAGATCATTTTGCAACGTTTCATCCAACTCGCTGTTTTGTCGATCTGGTTCGGAACCTAAATCGCTGGGCGATGCAGGGCTATAATAATTATCCATCTTACTTCAGCTGCTGTAGAGTAGCGGAATAAAATTCTTCAAATCACGTACAAAGATCCCCCAGGTGCCAAGAGGATTTATCTGTTTTTTTACGCTTCTCATTACGTCGGAGTTTTAAAACCTCGGTTTCTTTTTAGTAGTAGATTTTTTGCCATGTATGCTTGAAGCCTTATGCTAACAAAAAATGCCACAGTTGTAAGAAATTCAAATGCTACAGCTGTCACAGCTCTAAGTACCGGTGCTTCCTCAAACAGTGGGTCCTATGTCCCATCTGCAACCGGCTTTTTGGCAACAGTGAGTGTTTCAAAAGACACTTTTCCATTCAGCCACCCTTTAAGAATGAAATGGTATGCGAATCTCTCCACAAGTGTAGAGATTTGTTTTTTAACATATCAAGGGAACCGAAATACGTCCCACATTGTGGAAAAAGATGATGCAAGGCTTGTAAACAATGGGTCAAACTCGGCTCGCTGTTTTATCCAACCCCTGCCAATGCCTAAAAAACGAGAGAAACCAGCACGCGTTGTAGTTTATGACTTTGAAACAACGCAAAACAGACAAGTGTTCGACCAGAACGCAAAGGAATTTTTTCTACACGATGTAAATCTTGCTGTTGTTAATGTGGTGTGTGAAGAATGTTTTCATTCTTACAGTTGCGATCTATGTGGCGAGAGATTTGTTGTTTTTGACAGTGGCCAGGCTACTTTGGATGATTTCTGTGAGTGGCCATTACGACTCACGGTAGCAATTGGAACAGGTGTGCAATAGCTCACGCAGCTTCGGCTTTCGACCTAAGTTATAATCGTTCAGTGGACCCTGGATCGAGGTGTTAAACCGTCCTCGATTATTTATAGTGAAAATAAGATTCTTACAGCTACTATACAAGGGTTTCGTTTTATCGACTCTTATAAATTCATGCCACTAAGCCTAGCTAAATTGCCTGGCAGTTTGGGTTTGGATGCCTCAGTAAGAAAAGGCATATTCCCTCATCATTTCAACACTGCTGATAATTATAATTACATGGGACGCCTTCCTGACTAACATTTCTATGATCCATGCAGTCTAACTCCCACGGCTAGAGAGGAACTGATACAGTGGCATACTCAGCAGAGAGCTAGCGGCGTCGTTTTCAATTTCAAGAGCGAACTGATTGATTATTGCAGCAATGATGTTGTTTGATGGCTTGCTGTATTAAATTCAGGGAGTTGATTCAAGAAATATGTCCGTTCACGGAATCGTTTCATAGTTGTATATCTGTTACTCAACTGGCCATAACATTGTTCAGGACCTTACACTTTCGAAGAAATACCATAGCCTGCATTGGCTCTCGTGGCCAGCACCCTAACAGACAGTATTCGAGAGAAGGCGTTATATGGCTCACTTGGAAAGCTACTTAGCGCGGCATTTTCATTCAACAAGCTGAAAATGGAGGTGAGGTCAAACTCGGAAATGGCAAATGGACGGTGGTTGGTTTCAGTGGGGCTGACAACATTATATTTGAGCTACACGGGTGTCTTACAGCCGGGTGCCCTAGATGTGTGCCGAACTGTTCGCAGATACTTCCGTTTAGCCAGCTGTCCTCTCAAGATGCATACAAAAAATGCATCATTCGACGGAAAGCTCTACACATGGAATCTGTTACACAGGAGCTATTACACATGAAATATGTTTGCAAATGATCATGCGAGCTGCATGAAGGCATGAAAAAATCCCGAATTAGATGCTTTTGTGAAGGGTTTCCCCAAGAAGGCCCCAGTTCTACAGCCCCATGAGGCTTATTGCGGCGTCCGCGTCAGCACGTTCAAACACATTCTGCCCAGCAGGGTGAACAGATTATTGAGCAAGACATTACAAGTATGTACCCTACTTGCATGCTTTACGAGAGGATCTCTACAGCACTGTATCAGATCATTACAGAGTTTGGAGGTAGCACTAATATCGACGAATATTTCGGCCTCATTCGCGCCATCGGTTTGGCGGGGGGCGGGCCCCCCCCCGGGAGGACCCTTTATTCCATCTCTACCTCCCAAATACAACAAGAAACTCTTTTTTTTTGCCCTTGTAGAAGTTGTCTGGATGCTCCCTTCTACCCCAGACTATTTGTGTAAGCACAACGACGAGCAGAGAGCGTTCGAAGGCACCTTTGTCAGCCCCGAGTTGCAGCAGGCCATGGAAGATGGCTATCATCGTGCAACTGCTGTGAGTGTACCATTTTCCACACAGCAAGCAGTACGATATTGAACACAATGCTGGCTTGTTATTTACGAACTACATCCAAACATTCTACGCTCAAAAGCTCGAATGCAAAGGATATCCCAAAGACATGTGCCACCGAAGCTGAGAAAAAAGTTTATATAGAGCATGTGTACCAAAATGAGAAGATTGTCTTGAACCATGTGTGTATTAGGGTTAATCCTGGCGGCAGGCTCATCGCTAAGGCACTCTTAAACAGCCTGTTGGGCAAACTAGCGCAAAGGGAAGACCAATTATCCACAAAATACTTCGAGGAACCGGGTGAATTTTTCAAACTTTTGTTGAATGCAACCGAGCACATTACGGATGTGGATTTCGTGGCGGATTTAGTGCTGGTTCGATTCAGGCTGGACACGAATTTGAGTGAAGGCAATTCAGCAGTGAGTGTAGTGATTTCGGCATTTATTACTAGTTATGGGAGGCTTCGGTTACTCAAGATTTTAAGACAGTACGAGCCAGGCCGCCAGCTATATCCGATACAGATAGTATACTAGTTGTATGTCATGTAAGTACCTGACCGCCGCCTCAGAGCGACTTGCACCTAGGCAGTTTAACCAACGACCTAGCAGCATTCGGTCCTGGTGCCTACATTACAGATTTCTGCAGTAATGATGCAAAAAATTACGCCTGTCTCGTTCATACCAAAGAAGGGACAAAACAAGTTATTAAAATCCAAGGGTTTACACTCAGTTTCTGCAACGGCCAGATACTAGACTTTAAACTGTGATCTAGAATGATTCGTGATTTGGAGGAAGGACACAGTATTGCTATAATGGAGCCTCATAAAATTGTATGAAGAAACAGTCACATTCTTACTACAATTCAAACCAAATACTGCAAGGTTGTTGTTATGAAACGGTTCATGAAGAGCCAAAGTTACGTATCGTACCTGTACTAAAAAATAATATCTATAGCATTAGCATTAAACGTTAAACAGTTTTTGCCATTAAGCGAGCAACCCATATCTGTTCGCTCCAATTGCTTACAGCGTGTAGTAACAAGGCCATCCTTCACGTTCAACGCTGTCATTCTTTCTCTATTCCCCCTCCCCTCCCTCTCTCTTTCTCCTCTTATTGCTGGTTTTGTTTTTCTCATTTTTGTAAACTCTTTTTTTTTTTCATTGTTTTATTTTTTAAAATTTCTTTTCCTCGTATTATTTTTTCAGCACTTCTTATTCCATTCTTTATTTTTATTCAACCTTCCCATTCACTCTCATCGTAAAAATTGCTTTCTTGCAGTTATGGAAAAAAAAGACTCATTTTGGTTTCTCTTACACCATTTTCAATATTAAAAAAAGGAAAAAAAAAAGACGCATTTTTGTTTCTCTACCTGTAGTCGAGGGGGGAGGCGGTAAAGTTGTTGCTGATGAAATAGACGTAGGTGTGGAAGGAGGAGTGGGTGGAGGCGGAGAGGGGCATTGCGAGGGACGTTGCGTGGTAGTGCTAGTTGTTGGTGGAGTAGCCGTTGTTGGACGTTGCGTGGAAAGTGAAAGCGTTGTTGTAGATGAGCTGCGGGTAGAAGGCATTGATGCTGTTGTTGTTGTCGTCGTAGTTACTGCGGCTGTTGTTGGTTCGTGGGTGAAAGGCGCTATTGTAGTTGGGCGTTGGGTAGAAGCTGCTGTTATTGTCAGTGCTGGCCGATGATTAGTAGTTCTTGCAGAAAGCGTAATAGTAGTTGTAGTAGTAGCTGGTGCTGTTGTTGCTGTTGTTGTTGTTGTTGCGACGATAGAAATAATAGCAGTATCAGCAGTTGAGATAGTTGTAGACGCAGAGGTAGTTGGGCGGGTGGTCATTGCAGAAGTAGTGCTAGTAGTAGAGGTAGAAGAGGCAGTTGTTGTTTCTGTTGTGGGTGGAAGGGAGGGGCTGCCTCTTGGAAAGTTGTCATGTCCGTTGGCGGCCCTGTTGAGAATTATTGGCACGATAAGTCTGTCCTTTCCACCCACAATGATTCATCGCCAGGCAGCATTGTAGGAAGACTCGAGGGAGGGAGGGGGTGGTTCACAGCCAATAGATGAGAGCTGCCAACCAAAAACCACCCCCAAGCAAACCAACAACAGCACAATGATCAAACACCACGTTGGTGACATTGCGGGGCGAAAATTAAATTAAAAGAAAACTGGGGGGACTGAAAACAAAGGTGGACTGAAATGGACGAGGTCTGAGTAGAAAGTATGAAGCTTCTTTTTCTCTCTCTTGTTAGCTCCATTCATTTTGTTTAGATTAAAAGCAGTCGAATTTCAAATAGTAAACCAATAGGCAAACTAGTTTATACGACACCTTGGAGAGTTGTATAATAGAGCTTTCGCATCGCTCCGTTTCAGAGGGAGTGGTTTTAAGAATGATCTCAGGTTTTGTTTTCTCCTTGCTTGTTTTAAAGTTGTTATAGGCCAGTCTTCCTAATGGTTTCTGAAGCCAAATGGTACGAAAGGGTGCGGGGAGATGGCACGCTCAAAGTATACAAACTATTCAGCACTGAAGATGCTTGCCACTTCTACAATGTTATTGAAAGAAACATGGAATGGCGTGACGACATTCCTTACCCCTACTCCTCTTGCAATGGGCAGCAATTCCAAGCTTGTCACGATGATAGAGAGAACTGGCCTTCGTGTATTAAGAAAATCTATAACGAGATAAAACACATTTTCGAAGCAGATTTTCAGTTCTGCCACGTCATGAAGTATGCCGAACATCTGGATAAGTATGCCTACAGGATGAGTGTTTTTGCCGCTCTATCGTTAGGGAGAAAGCCTTGCACCATTGTGTATAAGAAAATGGGAGAGATTGGATGGCGTAAAATCGAAATATTTCTGGGCGAAGTTTTTTCCTACGAGGAGTTTTTCGACTTTTCGTCCAATTTTGCTTACAGAACAGTCCCAGCAATCGACTTAGTGTTTAAATTAAAGCCCAATCCGGTTAAAAATTCCAACCCCTGCCCTTGCACTAAATAACTGCAGGTCTAAAAGATGTAGTGAGTTTGTAGCCCCTTAACAAAAGGAGAAAAAATGTATTATTCGGCGGTTTTTTTATACAGGAAGTTCGAGTTTACACCCGGCCTAGACTTAGAGCGGCTATAAATGCGGGGACAGAAAGGCACGACCCGTCCTACCGTTATTCCATATTAAGGAACGATGCGACCATTAAAGTTTTCGAACTGTGCAGTGTCGAAGAGGCCCTCCATTTACGAGATAGTATAATCGAGGAAACGAAATGGCTCGAGCCGCCCTATCCTTACTCGATAAGTGTGTGTGGGCGACGGCAACTACGAGCTACGTCGGAAAGGAAAATTGGCCTCCTCGTATCGTACAAATGTATGATAAAATCAAACCTCTTTTCAACGATGATTTTCAAGTTTGTCATCTTAGAAAATATAGTCAGCATTTCGACAAATTTGCTACAATCATTACAAGTTCGCCTCTGTCTCGTTGGGAAGCCAGACCCGCGTTATCACTTACGGTGAGCTCGATGGTTCGGCCTAGGGAAGTATTTTCGCGCAACCAATATTTCCATTTTCCCATAGACTGTTCGTTGGTTCGTTGGCATCGCGAGCCAGTCGTGGATGTTGTATTCGCACCCAGCAACGATACCATCCACAACCCGAACCCTGGGCCTCTAGGTTTTGCTCAAGAAGAAGAATTTTTCTAAAATCGTAGTTTTGTTTCACTCTGTGTTTTTGTGTGCTCCCGCCCCTCCGCCATTCCTCCAACTTAGGATGGCGACTTCCAGTTCCGACATCTTTAATCAAATGGCAGTCACGGTCGAATTCAAG
The DNA here is from genome assembly GCA_023313725.1 of Lithobius niger. Taxonomy (NCBI): domain Eukaryota; kingdom Metazoa; phylum Arthropoda; class Chilopoda; order Lithobiomorpha; family Lithobiidae; genus Lithobius; species Lithobius niger. The sequence goes on along the minus strand of JAHWFP010120620.1, from coordinate 14,712 downwards.
CACGTTCGATATTTGGAAGATACCGATCTCGTCCTGGTGCGGCTAACAAGCAGCAGGTTCGTCGCTTGATCGGTCTATTGGACGACGAAACCGTCTTCTCGGGGTCTAATATAGTCAATGTGGGTCCTTACCACTACCCAATCCCGTACCTGGCTGCCAACTACAGGAATGGTGGAGTGACTGGAGAAAACGTGTTGCCCATGATGGCCCTACTAAAAAACGTGAGAGATTACGTAGGCAAACTGACTACGAACTATTTTAACCACGTGAAGGTGGAAAGATTTCTCACCGGTTTCGAACTTTACCGAGAGCCTCAATCGGGACTCTCTGGTAGCTGTCTTGTGTTTGGGCCGTAGAACCATCCCCATGAAAAACAATGGCACCGCTCCTACTAGACCTGTTTCACAGCTGCTATGGCACCGGGTTTCTTATTAAACATGCAGCATCGTACGACCAGCCATTACAAATTCACTTTTCCTCGTAGACCGCTCTGCAAAGAGAAGTCTTATATCCTGACTCTTACCAAAAGAATAGTCCCTGACGAGGATGTACGCTTGGCCTCCCCCAAACAAGGTCTAGTAGGAGCGGTGCCATTGTGTTTAGAAAAACCTCTATAAAACTCGAGGCTTCCCTACCGAAACGGTAGTCAGTCTTGCGTCCTCCCTTCGACATGGCAGGTGTTAACGTTAATGTAGACCATTTTAATCAGCATCCCTACTGAGCATCCCTATTGAGTTAGGAATCCTAAAAGAACCCCTCTACTGATGTACTTTTGGGTAACTACTAACTACTGTCCTTCATTTGCTCACGAATGCAAAGATTGTTGCGGCCCATTTTAAAACAATTCAACTTCGCCCTTCAAGTCTGCATCTACAAAATAAATGCGCCTTTCTCGTATTAGGCTGCCGGAAATTAACAACATATCGTCGTTTTGTTTGAATTGTCCGCTTTTACTTGATAATCGGATTTGTTTTTTTTTTTAGCTCAACAACGAAAGTTCAATAGTCCAATCTTATAGCCCGCCAACAATGCCACATTCACGCGACCAGACATAGTTTGCAAAGTAGCAATGATTCGTGACGTGAATCGCAATTGTAGTCAAGTTTAAAGCTATCGTTGCACGTGTTTTTACAGTAATTGATTTTCACTTTTTTCTTCTTCCTCCTCCTCCTTACATTTGCCGGAATAAGTATTATATTAGTAGATGATGACGTAAAATGTGTTGTCCTTTTAGGTTATGTTTTGCAACCAATTTTCTTTCTGATGAGACTACCAGAACACTAACAGCCTGATCAAACTTCGACGTCATGAGCAGTTTTCAGGGATTTTTTTCGTATTTGATTTTATAACCCTCAAAGTCACAGAGATGAGGAAGTGCAATTTAATTAGTTTTCAATTGGCGTTACTCTCATCTTTGTTAGTGCTTTAGTTCAAGAGGAGTAGAGGTACAAACACGCACGCACGTCGTACGTATTTATCGATGTAGATTTATCCTACATAAATTTAATATATAGCAACACAAGATTTGGCTATCAAAAAACTAAAGCATTGTTTCAGCATTAACTGCTATGAACGAAAATATAACAAGAGGTAAATATGTTGGAGCATTATTCCGAGTGATCTAAAAAAGGCGTTTGAACACCATAGATCGAAATATTTTATTAGAAAAATTGTACAAGATTGGCTTATGAGGAAAAATACTAAAAATACTGATCAGTTATTTAGTAACAGGAAATGTAGTGTGACAATTCAGGATATCTAGTCAGTGGATGAAAGAAGAATTTGGGGTGCCACAAGGTTTTAGGACCTTTATTGTTTATACTACCATGTAACAATATTTTGAGCTATAAGCAAATCTTTGAATATGGAATTATAACGCAAAATTATTTTAAAACGAATTTAAAGTATCTTAAACAGAAATATAAGGAGAAATAATAACTGGTTTAAAGACCCATTATGGACAAACGCTTACGCTTAATTTTCCATTTTTAATACCAAACATTTTTAACAGAATACTTGAAAATCTATGAGAAATTAACTCCAAATGTAGTATGAAAAGGGAAATCAAAAAATGGCTGTTGTCAAAAAAATAAACAATAAGATAAATTTTGAAATGTGGTTTTTAAATAAGATGGTATTGTGATGACTAACAATTATAAATATTCTGTACATAACAAAATTTACTAATCAGATATTTGTCGTATAATAAATTAGGACTATATATTTTAAAGAATATAGATTTATAGAATTTAAACTGTTCTGTTGCTGTAATGACATTACAGAATGTAGCTGGAACATAAAAACTCATTGAATTTCGTGCAGTATGTCTAATAAAAATTATACCACGGCTGTGACGTCACGCTAACTCAACGCCATGCTAAATTTCCGTAGGTTAAGTAAGAGATATCCGTGAGGTCTGGCCGTTTTACCGGGGATATTCGCTCGTCTGCGAGAAAAGGCTAGTCCAATATCGAGGGCGTGGAGGGAAATCGCACGAGCACTGAAAGCGCGAGTGCTGATTTTCCTCCACGCCTGAGATACGTTGACTATCCGCTGGGCAACTGACTGTACGCCTTCGATTTGATCACCGACAAAAGTCAGGGACAGTGCTACTACAATCTTATTAAGCGGGGAGCTCTCAGAGTCGACATGACGTTCAAACAGGACCTCACCGAAACCGTCAACCTGGTGTTGTACATGGTCCACCAAACCGTTGTCGAGACTGACCAGGCCAGAAACGTGTTATACAAAGATTAAATAAAAAAAGATGCAGACCCACGAATTGAGGGCCTCATCCTGACAACACAGCAAGCTCGGCCCACGTTTCAGAGGTGTGTACGCTTCCGACCAGTTGCCAGAAACACCCTCCCGAGAAGCTTACATCGTCAACCTGGACCCTTCGACGAAGCCTGGTATCCACTGGGTCGCCATCTATTTCGACAAAAGAAAAGCGAGCGTGGACTATTTCGACAGCTATTGCTTAAAACTCGAAACCTTCACATCTACGTTTTCTCAAGAGAAACTCGACATTCAGAATCTACAATCTCAAAACCTTGTAGGGGCCTTGCAGCGTCGTATGCGGGCAATACTAAATAAACTTTCTATACCAAAAAGCGAACGGACTGTCCATGAGTCGTGTTCTAGCAAAGTTTAGCCCTATGGCGAAAGACGCCAACAACCGGCGAGCCGTTAGATTCGTAAAAAAAAATCATTTTAAATTGGATACGACTGAGCCTTTCATCGATGCCGACTGTCAACAAACGTGTAAAGCCCTACTCGCTGGGGAGGGGGGGGGGGG
>JAHWFP010120620.1:0-11314 GCA_023313725.1 Lithobius niger | reverse complement strand
GTCAGGAAGCCTTTTATGTACTCTGCGTTTTTTTTATTGCATTGCGTAACGAGTCTAGTTTTCTGGAGCTTCACTCCAGCTTTTGTTCACTTTTATCATTGTGTGATTGGGTCTAGTTTTCTGGAGCTTCACTCCAGCTTGTGTGCCACGTTTTTATCATTGTATAACTGGGTCTAGGTTCTGGAGAATTAAGAAAACTCCAGCTTATGTTTTTCTCCGGAGGATTAATTTCCGACTTATACACCAAAATTGTAATGAAAGTGTGAAAAAAACAAAGGACCACTATAAAGGAGATTGTCATCTTTCTCAATCCTACATGGTTTTACCACCACTCGTAGGAAGAGCAAAGAGAGGTGTGGTCCGAGGAGGAGTCTGGGAACTCCGAGCCAACATCCTTTTTTCACGTTCGTTCTGAGAGGTGAGATCTCCAACAAAGATTTCCCCCGCCCCTCACGAAGACCCAATCAAATAATAAGGAGACTGTCATCTTTCTCAATCCAACATGGTTTTACCACCACCCGTAGGAAGAGCAAAGAGAAGTGTGGTCCGAGGAGGAGTCTCGAACCTCCGAGCCAACATCCTTTTTTCACGTTAGCTGTGAGAGGTGAGATCTCCAACAAAGATTTTCCCCCGCCCCTCACGAAGGCCCCAATCAAAAAAAAGGAGACTGTCATCTTTCTCAATCCTATATATTTTTACCACCTACCGTAGGAAGAGCAAAGAGAAGTGTAGTCCGAGGAGTAGTTTGGGAAACTCCGAGCCATCATCCTTTTTCGCGTTCATGATGAGAGGTGAGATTTCCAACAAAGATTTCTCCCCATCGTGAAGGACCACGTCAAAAAAAAGGAAACTGTCATCTTTCTCTATCCTACATGGTTTTACTACCACCCGTAGGAAGAGCAAAAAAAAGTGTGGTCCGAGGAGGAGTTTGCGAAACTTCGAGCCAACATCCTTTTATCGCGTTCATGCTGAGAGCCAACAAAGATTTTCCCTCTTCTCCAAAACCAATAAAGAAAACCATCAGTAAAATTTTTCTTCCAACACAGATGAAGATGGAAGCAAGCACCAGGCGAAACCCATACAAGACATCTCAATAACCTTGAAAGTATTACCCTATTCCAAGCTATCCTACCCCACGCGCACACAACAACCCTCCACACAAACATGACAAGCCACATACTAACGCGCACACAACATCCAATGCAAGGCATCCGATAGCATTAAATCACTAGGGCATACTAACACACACACACAACATCCAATACAAACCATACCATAACATTTCATTACTAACACCTCCCCAATACTAATGTGCACACAACATCCATTACAACATCCCATAGCCTTGGAAATATTACGGGAAAGCTAGGTGCACTCAAATTTAGCATTGTTTGAGTTAGGAATCCTAAAAGAACTCTCTACTGATGTACTTTTGGGTAACTACTAATTACTGTCCTTCATTTGCTCACGAATGCAAAGATTGTTGTTGCCCATTTTAAAGCAATTCAACTTCGCCCTCCAAGTCTGCATCTACAAAATAAATCCACCTTTTCAACGTATCAGGCTGCCTGAAATTAACAACATATCGTCGTTTTGTTTGAATTGTCCACTTTTGCTTGATAATCGGATTCGCTTTTTTTTAGCTCAACAACGAAAGTTCAATAGTCCATTCACACGACCAGACATAGTTTGCAAGGTAGCAATGAGTCGTGACGTGCATCGCAATTGTAGTCAAGTTTAAAGCTATTGTTGCACGTGTTTTCACAGTAATTGATTTTCACTTTCTTCTTCTTCCTCCTCCTCCTTACATTTGCCGGAATAAGTATTATATTAATAGATGATGATGTAAATGTGTTGTCCTTTTAAGTTATGTTTTGCAACCAATTTTCTTTCTGATAAGACTACCTGAACACTAACAGCCTGATCAAACTTTGACGTCATGAGTAGTTTTCAGGGATTTTTTCGTATTTGATTTTATAACCCTCAAAGTCACAGAGATGAGGAATTTAATTATTTTTCAATTGGTGTTACTCTCATCTTTGTAAGTGGTTTAGTTCAAGAGGAGTAGAGGTATAAACACACAAACACGCACGCACATCGTACGTGTTTATCGATGTAGATTTATCCTACTTAAATTTAATATATAGCAACACAAGATTTGGCTATCAAAAAACTAAAGCATTGTTGCAGCATTAACTGTTATGAACGAAAATATTACAAGAGGTAAATATGTTGGAGCATTATTCCGAGTGATCTAAAAAAGGCGTTTGGATACCATAGACCGAAACATTTTATCAGAAAAATTATACAAAATTGGCTTATGAGGAAAAATACTAAAAATACTGATCAGTTATTCAGTAACAGGAAATGTAGTGTGAAAATTGAGGATATCTGGTCAGTAGATGGAAGAAGAATTTGGAGTGCCACAAGGTTTTAGGACCTTTATTGTTTATACTGCCATGTATTTAAATGATTTAGATGCATTAACCTGACGTACATATTTAACATTAAATGATGATGGCATCTATATGCTACCGCGTCTATTCATACAAAAGAAACTTATATTTTAAACAATTTGCAGGAAGAAATTTAATAAAATAAATCAATATTTTGTCAGTAATTAATTATGCGTAAGCTGAAATAAAACTTGCTTCCTTCAAATTTTGACGTCACATATGACAATTAGTAAAAATGCATTATTATACTACATAGTACTAAATGAAAATAAAAAAATAGACTAAAATGTAACTGTTCTGATATGAACAATGTTGCTAAAACGAGCTACCTAGGAAGTGAAATCGACAAAAATTGGAAATTTTACGCTCATAATAAAACTAAGCAAGTTTTATTTAAAGCTTGGATATAATCATAAATTAAAAAGACTAGTAACATCAATGGGTCAACGTCAAATGGACTGATTTTAATACTACAGAAAGGAGTCAATAAAGCAGTAAAAGTCTTTTTTAGCAAATCGGAAAACCAAACAAAAAAAAACAGAGTTATAAAAGAAAACAATATTTTGAGCTATAAGCAAATCTTTGAATATGGAATTATAACGCAAAATTATTTTAAAACGAATTTAAAGTATCTTAAACAGAAATATAAGAAGAAATAATACTGGCTTAAAGACCCAGTAAGGACAAATGCTTACGCTTAATTTTCCATTTTTAATACCAAACATTTTTAACAGAATACTTGAAAATCTATGACAAATTAACTCCAAATGTAGTTTGAAAAGGGAAATGGCTGTTGTCAAAAAAATAAACAATAAGATAAATTTTGAAATATGGTTTTAAATAAGATGGAATTGTGATGACTAACAATTGTTAATATTCTGTACATAACAAAATTCACTAATCAGATATTTGTCGTATAATAAGTTAAGACTATATATTTTATAAAGACTATAGATTTATAGAATTTAAACTGTTCCGTTGCTATACTGACATTACACAATGTAGCTGGAACATACAAACTCATTGAATTTCGTGCAGTAAGTCTAATAAAGATTATACCACGGCTGTGACGTCACGCTAACTCAACGCCATGCTAAATTTCCATAGGTTAAGTAAGAGATATCCGTGAGGTCTGTCCATTTTAGGTCTGTCTCACGCTTTCAGCGCTCGTGCGATTTCCCTCCACCCCCTCGATATTGGACTAGCCATTTCTCGCAGACGAGCGAATATCCCTGGTAAAACGGCCAGACCTCACGGATATGTGTTTTAATGCTGAGGTGTGACGTCGAGCTAACATATCTAGTTATTTTTGAGATTTTTAAAAATTTTATTTGAAAATTTTATTTGTGAATCATGACATAAATTCCTGAACTCAAACTTCCGGTTTAAACTTCCTGTCTTAAAGTCTCACGTACGGGAGGACGTCCCTATATCCAGTCCCAGTTACTGACTTTTGTGTTTAAGGTAAAACCGTATTTTTTCTACGTTATTAGATTAAATAAGATAGAGCGTATAAAAAATGCGCTATTCGCTTGAGTCTCGTACGTTTTTAGGTATGTTTAGGAAGTGTCAGTAGCGTAGTTTTTGTACCGTCGGAACGAAAGGTTGCCGGGTCCGGGTTGGACCATTCCTCCATGGGTGGGGGGCTTAGCATAATAGCCTACTCGAGGTTTTTTTTTTTTCGTGTTATTCCGATAAATGTCGCAGGTTGCAAATGTGCCTATTTATGTTGGTTGCAATGGGGTTTGCTGGTTGAATTTGTGTTGTGTACGGTAGTTTTGCAAAGTCGGTCATTATATGTCACATGTCACCCCGGCTGGAGCGGTGGTTGTGTAGAGCGCGGAAAAAGTGTTAGGTTATCAAAAAAGTTTGGGTTATCAAAATTAACCCACGGTGACATGTGTGGGTTTTCAGATTAACCATACATAACGACTACACTTTTAGCATTGGGATGTGTTGGCGTGACGTCACCACCGTGCATTAAATCCCATTAACCGTGAGCGGAAGTTTGCGTCATCGCAAAAAGTGTGGGGTATCAAGTTACCCCACACTTTTGCCGGTAACCCACACTTTTTCTGATAACTTAACACTTTTGACACTTCTGGATCACGCGATGAGAAGGCACATACCATAACCAAAATTATACAGCGTCAAAAACCGTAACGGAATGAAAACGTACAACAGGAATTACTTAACTTGCAGGGATATCCCAAAAGAAATCCTTTACCTGTTAACACTCACATGTCTGGTTGGCCCATTCTAAGTTTATTCCCTCTGTCTATTCTTCCCCCCCCCCCTCCACAACCTAAAATGGAATGACCTTCATTCCTACCTATACACCTATTAGGGTATTACTGGTGATTTGAAACAGTTCTCAAACTAAAAACGCACAAAAGGAATTACTTACCTTGCCAGAATGTCGGCACAATGTCCTTCTATCCCTGATTCCTCACATATCAAAGTTTATTCTCTCTGAACAGAGCGAGCGAGCTAGCTTACCAGCCAAACCTTGCGAAACGACGCGTCGTCTAACTCCCACCCACCCCCCTCCTTCCACAAACTTGAGCATAGCTTACAGTCTGCCTACCTGCCAAAGGAATCGTCCGTCTAACACCCACCTCCCCCTCCACAAACTAAAATGGAATGACCTTCATTCATTTGCATAAGGTATTACCGTATTTCTTGAAGCAATTTTCACAAACACAAAACGTTTTGATTAAATAAGAATTAGCTTAACGTCTCAACCGTGATATAAATAATTTATTGTTTTAATCGAGCGGTTATCGATATTTAACCAACGGGTGCGATTATTGTCCGGCTCTCGTACGCAAATGGTCTCGGGCTCCACCCTCGACCGATTTACATACTCGAGCCAGTCAATATTCGCACCCATTGGTTAAAAAAAGATAACCGCTCGATTTTAACCAATAACTATTACTTATTATTATCATTGTTATTAATCGTTGTAAATTATTCAGAGAAAAGGAAAACAAGACAACTGCGAAAAATCATGCACTATAGAAATAACGTAGTAGAATAAGCCACCTTTATGTACTTACTTACCTATCTTAGCATGATCCGGATTCGAACTGGCAACTCAATTCGTCCCCAGATTACAGACATATATACCATTTTAACTGAGCAGGAATATCGACACAGGCTGTATGTCATTGACCAGCAGACGGATTGGGTTGCCACTTCGAGTTCGGGTCAGTCTACTCCAACGAAATGAAAATAAATAAAGGTGGCTTACTGTAATACATATTTCTAGTGCCTGATGTTCACCGTTTGACTCGTTTTACTCTGTCCTTTGTTTCAGATTGGTTTCTACTAATTTGGGGTTAGTTTCGGGTCCAGTTTCAATTGGACGCATTTTTCGACTGTGACGTCATTTCTAGTTCTGGTGCCATCTTTGTTTTGGTAAGGTTCCGTTACGTCACTTCCGTGTCAGGACGTTTCCTTGGAACCTGTAATAATTCAATTTAAATAAACCTGTTAGGTCCAATAATACTGATTGGTCGAAATCGTTCGTGGGAAACTCAGTTCTCCTTATAAAGAAGGCAAAATAGATCACTAAAATTTTAGCTGTCTCTTAAAATTGTTTCATTTAGTAAAGAGTTCCCGCCCAAACCACTGTGACAGCAAAAAAGTTTCGCAGATCGATTCAGTCTGCATGTTTAGACCGGACTTCAATTTGCCACAACGTCTGCCATACCATAACTGTTGTGTTTTGAACACGGATGAATGCTACGGAATTAAATTGACACGTGGCTTCATTTCTGCTGAAAACATTTGTGATGTTTTTTTTTTTCCGGGCAGACGGAACCACGAGATTTTGCAGGAAATAAACTAAAATTCCGGGTAATAATTGGTGGAAAACATGGGGCGTCGGACGAAAGTCTAACTGGAAAATCGTATAATTAGATAATTGTCTAATATCTGCATAAATAAAAAAATTATGGAAAATCATCTAAATGGAATATCGTATGATGGAAAGTGTTTGTCAAGTAATCTTCCTTAGAGATTGTTTGTCAAGTAATCTTCCTTAGAGAGTGTTTGTCAAGTAATCTTCCTTAGAGAGTGTTTGTCAAGTAATCTTCCTTAGAGTGTGTTTGTCAAGTAATCTTCTAAAAGAGGACTCAGACAGGGGCGAGACAGCCTCCTCAGTCAACGAATTCCAAGCCGGGATAACCAGGACGCAGAAAGTTTAAATTTCGGGATTACTAATTTCAATGAGTGGCCCTTGGTAAGTTATGAAGTATATTGATCTCAAAAAAAAAAAACGGGAAATCGAATGATGGTAATAAATTATTTATTATTTAGTAAGTTAAGAATTAGATCACTTTTTAATCTACGGTAGTTCGAGGGATTCGAATTTAAGAGAATTGAGTCGTTGCAGTATTGTAAGCTGCGCATACCTGGCAAACGCTCAGTGAATCGCCTCTGAACCGATTCCATCGTGTCAATGTCCTTTAATAGATATGGAGACCAAACCTGGCTCGCGTACTCGAGAATAGGGCGTTTATAGACCGTGTTGCCCATATGTAGGTGAATAGATTTCCAGAGCGAACAGCGACTAACAATGGCGGATTGCTTTCATTGTAATAAAGTTACAGTGGGGGGACATTTTTTAATTAGATTGGAACCACATTCCGAGATCTTTAGGCGTTTCAATTGGGAGAAGTTCTGTCATATCGATGGCATAATTAAATGAAATTTTGTCTCTCCCAACACGAAATATCTTGCATTTCTTTTTTGCAAGTGGGAGATGCCAATCCCTTGCCTATCGTGTACATCATCCTGAAGCAAACTACAGTATATATGAATGTGGTATTATAGTGGAATGTAACTTTTAGGTCATCAGCAAATTTTTCTTATTTGTGTTATTATATTTGACGGTTGAGTCGTTCAGAAAGATGACAAATAGTAGGGGACCCAAAACTGATACCTGAGGGACCCCACAAGCAGGTTTAGTTCAGCAGATTTTTTTAGACCAATCACCATGCATTGAGTCCTTCTAGTTATGAAAGCCCTCAGCCACTCCAACACGTTTCTTTGGAACCTGTAATAATTCATTTTAAATAAACCAGTTTAAACCAATTATAGTGAGAGTCGATTTGTTTTCTCTTGCGAATACAGCGATCGGCATGGCTACTAATTGTCTAACACGTGTGAATAATTACCCCTCCTAAGAATACAATCCAAACACCCAAATGAATTCTTGGCCGCGGTTCCACGACGCGTATGCAACCGTAAAACCAGTGGTCGCTTGCATTTTTTAGCTTTTTTGCCTCAATCCCCCCCATACATGTTTTGATCAACTGCGTTGGATGGCATGGCGGCACACACCTCTCAATTAAAGACGAGCCCACTACGATTCTGCAATCGGTTCCATTTCAAACTGTAGTTTTAATTAGAACACTAGTGAACTGAATCAACATTAAAACTATTCAGGACCGTTTGGCAGTTTTACGATACGGGAAGCCTCCAAACCGTTTAGTCTCGGCGTTTTGAACATTTCATTTATCCGACTGCGACGTTGCCACATCGCACGACTGATAAGGATGGAATATCTAGATAGCACAGTCATAGCCCAAAAGCAGTTTTATGAATTTGCGCCCCCCTCCCCTCCCATGACAACAAAAAAAAAGTCATACAATAGAAGTCGTTTTAAATATTTCTCCTTCCCCCTCCATAAAAAAATACTAAGCATTAAACTCATGAACGATTGTACAAACAAGTAGCCCAAGTCTACGCTAATTTCGCATGCCGACATGACTATACAAACTTGTTATCCAGCTCGTACGAATGAGATCAGTGAAGCCGCGTGCCTACGTCAGTGATGTGTTGAATAATTTGTGGAAGTTGCCAGTCATTGGTCGGTTGGTGGTGACATCAGCCGCTGACGAATGCTACATATAGTTCCCAGAAATTGGTCGTGGACGGATGACGTCAGTCGGCTGAAGAAAAAATATCTTCACACTTTCATTCTTGAAGGGGAAATTACCATCAGTCTGGTTAACTGCAAATGTGGTACCAATTGTCAAGAAAGGCAATCCAGCTGACCTCGTACGTTTGCTGCCAACAAAAATCTTTGATTATTTCTAGTGGAGGATTTCCCCAACGGATTCTACCCATTTTCGAACTTAGACCTAGAAATGTGCCATAGAATCTGTGTGCAAAATTTGACAGAAATCCGATAATTCGTTAAAACGTTATAGCGCGAACACACACAGACAGACACCTAGACAGACAGACAGACAACCAGACAGACAGACAAACCGTTCGCATAAGAGTCTAATCGACTAATAAGAGTTTACTGTCGACGACTAACTCAAAAGCTTCTTTAAATCGAACAAAATGATATCTGTAGTAACGTTAAGATCCAGTGCTTCTGTCCAATTGTCTAGGGCAATTAAAAGCTGTAGGACAGCTGAACGGCCGGGTAAAATTAAAAAAAAAACCGTGTTGGTCTTTTCTTATGCTTTTGTATTAGTTTATGTGTTCCATCATAACGTCACGTATTAAAAGTTCCCATGATTTTGTAGGGTACCGAGGTTAGAGAGATTGGTCTGTAGTTTTTTGGGTCAGCCGGATTGCCTTTCTTGACAATTGGCACCACATTTGTAGTTAACCAGACTGATGGTAATTTCCCCTTCAAGAATGAAAGTGTGAAGATAATTTAAGGGGATTAATGATTTGTTGAGATATTTTCTTATACAGTAGAAGTAAGCAGAAAAGCCCGCATGGCCCACTGCATGACTTCGTTTTAACCGTGATAGAATGGAGAAGATATCTGCAGCGGCGAAAACAGCATTTCTACAGGCCTTATTGAGTGGTACTACATTCTGGAGCGAGCAAAGTTCCACAAGAACTTCGATCTTGTCTTGTGCTATAAATTACTATAATATTTTTGGCTGTCATGTGGCCGGCCGGACCAGTCAATGGTCCGTGGCCTCCGCGCCAGTCGATGGTCACGTGGCCTCCGTGCCAGTCGATGGTCACGTGGCCTCCGCGCCAGTCGATGGTGACGTGGCCTCCACGCCAGTCGATGGTGACGTGGCCTCCGCGCCAGTCGATGGGCACGTGGCCCCCGCGCCAGTCGTTGGTCACGTGGCCTCCGTGCCAGTCAATGGTCACGTGGGCTCCGCGCCAGTCGATGGTCACGTGGCCACCGCGCCAGTCGATGGTCACGTGGCCTCCGTGCCAGTCGATGGTGACGTGGCCTCCGCGCCAGTCGATGGTCACGTGGCCTCCACGCCAGTCGATGGTCACGTGGCCTCCGCGCCAGTCGATGGTCACGTGGCCTCCGCGCCAGTCGATGGTCACGTGGCCTCCGTGCCAGTCGATGGTCACGTGGCCTCCACGCCAGTCGATGGTCACGTGGCCTCCGCTCCAGTCGATGGTCACGTGGCCTCCGCCGTAAAGCTTAATCGTTGTATTTGGAATGTGCATTTAGACTCCCTGTGGTGACAGTCGTTAATAGGATTATTCGGAATTCCCCAACTGAAAAACCATGAGCATTTACGCCGAGCGGTTCCAAAGATATGGCCATTTTCTTAGGTCATTTTCCTACTCGTGCCCGCCTAAAATTCTAGGAAAGCAATGTCGTGACCTCTTTTCACGACCGCTGCATGAACTACTACGGAAGCTCATAGGGGACATCCTCCTTTCTCAACATGGCACGTTGTGGCGAATGTGAGACTAATATGAACCTAAGTGAAGGTAAATTTTTTTACGTGCCTACATTGCAAGAGCAAAAGTTACCACATATACTAGAACCACATTATATTTTAAACGCACTTTCGTATAAACGCACTAGAAATGTTTTTAATAACGGTATTTTAAAAATATTCCTTGAAATCCCATTAAGCTTTCCCGACCTATCTGCGCGCATGCACTTTTCAACGTCTCCCCCCCCCTCCCTTCCAAGGTAATTCCTTTGTGGGGCGGTGGGTGCACAATGCTCTCCGGCGACCCTATGATCTCCATGACCCTACGATGCCAATGGAATCTGACCCCTACTTTGATGGACATATAATTGTAGTTATTCCGTAGGCGGACTTGCAGCCAAAAGGCAGGCGTACCGGACATCCAGGGGCTCGCTCCGCCCACCACAGTCATTACAGGCTCCAGTCACCTAGAAGGGGACCCCTACCAACGGTGGTTCGGGTTTTTTGGGCTTCAGGTTTTTCAGTATTTTTATAGGGATTTCCTGGTTTTATCACGTCGCATCATCACATAATACGACATGACTCCCAGACACCCTCCCCCACAACTATATGACAACCAGTGCGTTATGTGCAACTGGCTGGCATCGGGCTGTGCCGTCCCTACTTCAAGTTTATTATTTGTCAGAATGTACAAATTAAACAAAAGTTGCATGTGCAAAGATGTTATGTACAATTTTTATGCAATGCTTACATTTTTTTGTCATCTTTCGAAAATCTGAGGTATCTGGATCGAATCAACAAATTATGTGACGTCACATTACGTCTTCGTACGGCGCCGCAACATCCCATGCCTACGAAGGCCAGCTGCCATCCAGGCTAGGCAGTCAGCAGCAGACAAATCGTGAATGAGCCGCGTCGCGTCGCGTGGGCATGGCAGTGCGGTTACGGTATATGCCTGAAGGGGGTAAAATTAAAACAATTTGATAAGAATAATTCATATCTTCCTGAAAATGAGCACTCCGATGCTGTACGGATGGTTTTAGAATTCAATTAGATTCTAAAAATTGTACAACTCGGCAAAATCGGTATTTTTTTGCAGACTTAAAAAAAAATAAGGATCGGGAAGCTAAACCTGTCTGAAAGAGAGGAGGGGTGCCGACGGCCTGGGGCACGGGACCCATTTGG
>JAHWFP010120619.1:0-25992 GCA_023313725.1 Lithobius niger | reverse complement strand
GAGTTTCTACATTTTTCCCCGAAATTTTTTATGTGGTGAATTAATATTCCAAATTACGCTGCCACGCTCGCTGCGGCTAACATAACATCAGAGATGCTCTCGTTTGTTTTACATCTGGGACACTTAGTTGTGTAGACCATGGGGAGTTTTTGCATTTTTTCCCGAAATTCTTTTGCGATGAATTAATGTTCCAAATGATGCTGCCTCACTCGTGCTGCCGCGCTCGCTGCGGCTAACACATAACATTAGAAATGCTAATGTAATAAAGACGCCAACAACATTTAGCAGTTTTGAACGCTACGAACATTTTATAGCAAACCTTTTTTTCTCCCCCCACCCCCCAATTTGAGGACAATCCATCCCAATTTTTTTTTAATGTTTAACTTGGTGCCTATTTGTCCGGGTGCCTATATGTCAGGGTGCCTATTTGTCCGGGTGCCTAAATATCCGAGTGCCTAAATATCCGAGTGCCTTTGTCCAGTGCATAAATTGGGGGTGCCTAATAGTGATTTCACACGGAATAATTCGTCTCGGGCTGGGGGCTGGCCGCGTCCGGACGCGGCCAACCCTCTTTAGTAGATTCTGGAGGGCCAGCACGACTTGATTTCAGACGGTTTAATTATAAGCGGCTGTTGTCAGCCTCCTTGTTTGTCAACAACCGTGGCGGGAAATTTTTAACTACAATAAAGCTTTGTTAGCATTTCCAGCAGCGCGGCACGACGCGCGTTCGGATTTCAGACGGAATAATTAAAGCATGCCGAGCAGCGCTGGCCCAGGCTGGCCGGGTGTTGCGTAGCGGCCGTCGTGGCCCACTTGCGCGCGGAATGGGACGGCACGGCACGCAAACATTATTCCGTGTGAAATCCGCGGGCGCGGCATGGCATAACACGCAAACATTATTCCGTGTGAAATCACTATTAGTGTCCGGTGCCTATGTGTCCGCGTACCCTATTACATGTATGTCTCAACACGATTTTACTGTTGTGAAATAAGAAACACTAACGAAAAAGTGATACTGTTGTAGTTAGCCTCAAAAGATTTAGTGCTATAGTAACCAATAACCGAAAGGTGGTACTGTTGTAGTTCGCTACCAAAGATGCTGTAGTGTTTATTTAAGGGAGCCAAACCGGGTTATCTGCTACACCAAAGACAACGAGAGGGACCATTTAAATGCTGCAGTTGAATGCTGCATTTAAATACTCTCCAAAAGATGATACGGTTGTAACAGCAATATTTTTTTCCCAGTTGTGACTGATGCGAAACACCATACTGTTTGTTGTAGCAACAATGGCACCCAAACATGACAAAGGAAAAATTGGAAATAACTCAACAGCGAAAATCATGCACTGTAATAGCGTACAGTAAGCCACCTTTATGCACTCACGTTTCAGTCAAGTGACGTGACCCGGATTCGAAATGGCGAACCAGTCCGTCACTGCCACACCACTTTTACCGATATGGTCACTTGTCGACTGGCATAAAGATGTACAGCACTACGTTATCTAGTGCATAATTTTCGCTGTCAGCTTATTTCCAATTCTCCTTTGTGTTCTTTACAGAGATTTATGAGTATTTCTTTCAGTGGCGTGCACAGCATGAGGGGGGGGGGAATTGCCCATGCCCTTTTCGGAAAAAGTATCCTTTTTGTCTTCTTTGTAATAAAAAAATATATCCGCCAGTCTGGCCAGTCCGCCACTGTGAAAACAGGACATCATTCACTTTGCTCACTCGTTCAATAGGAAACAACACCACAAATACGCGTAATAAAATACTGTAATATATTGCACCCGAAAAGCAGCGAGGATAGCGCAATAATTAACAGCAAAAGTCTTTGCGCGCATCGCATTCATTGTACCGTCCAGATTCAAGCATAAAAATTCGGTGTACCATCCAGATCATCGCAAAGGTAAGTGACGACTCACTTTGTATTGTTCTGCGCGATAAGAGAGGAGCCACCTCTAACCGACTGCAATGTTGAAGAGCTGACTTGCCGATATGTGCAGTTACATGCATTTGTCAGCGGCAATTTTTTGTTTGCGCGCACACTTTTACGCTGACGTAGGGCTGACGTCATCCTCTGAACGTGTACTATAGGATGACGGTTTTTCGCTCAGACACCTCGTTAGAGATTAGTACTTACACTAAAGACGTCGTAACTAAATTTTATAGAGCATAATACCTTTCGTCCTTGCACACTGCAACTCCTCCCCCACATACTTGAATTTCGTCAGATAAGAATTGAACAAATGTGTCCGGTTTTTGAGGAGATGTCGCTGAACCGATTTGCCTTCACTCGTTTTTTGGGCACAACCGCATTAATTCGAAGTATGACACGTCGGATTAAAAAGGGTAAAAAAAAATAAGACTTGTCGAGCTAAAAAAAGAAAAGGTCCCTAGAAAAAAAACAAAAAACTTCAGCATGCCCTTTTACAAAAGTTGTCCCTGCCCTCTCGGTGGTCTGTGCACCGCTACTGCTTTGTCTGACCATGATAACGTTGAGTAACAATTTTCAACAATCAGATGATGTCATGATAGCTATGTTTCCTAAACGGTTTATTGTGTGCGCGGTTTATCTCGAGTCCTGCAAATATTTTATGACCAGCTACGTTTCCCTGGAGGGGGCGGAATTAATCGACGGCCGCCATTGTTTTTGTAACCATCTCGGATATCAACAAGGCACTCTGCTACCAAAAACATACAATTGATTATCTGTGTCGTTCTGGGACGAACTCAAGATAGGCCGCGGACACTATAGTTTAGTTTATTGAGCTGTAAAGGTCTACATACGTATGCGCCCATGCTAGCCTAACTAACGCCGTTGCCTCAACGGTGATACTGTCAGCAACAATTAATACTAATATTGTCAGTGGATACTGCTGCAGTGTCCTCTAGGCTCTCGTAGAGTATTAAATAAATAAATAAATACTGCTGCCGCAACAGTGACAATAACTGCTACGCCAAAAGTTGTTGTTTTATTTTTACTTGAGGGGCCTGGGGGGGGGGGGGTCGAGGCTTAATGGCGCGTCGACAGCAAGGTCATTAGAGCCAACCTAACTTAAAGGGAGCCGAATCAAAATCGGGTTGTCTGCCACACTGTAGACGACGAAATGGCTAATATTGATGCAATATTGATCAACAATCGTTTGACAAAAAATGCTTGTCTGATAATAATAATTGTCGTCAGATTCAAATTTTATGACTCCTTCAAGACAACTCGAACAGGTTTTGATTACTTCACACTTAGTAAAAAAATCAAAAGGTTTCAGTTATCAAATGCTGGAACGATGGATATCTGTTTCTTTTATTTGTGGAATTAACGACAAACTGTGCCACGTAGCCACATTTTTGTCTGCTGCACCACTTAAAGCGCATCCACAACAGTCATGCAAAATCTGTGGATGTAAAACTTCACGTAGAACCACGGTTTAAGATTTTCAGAAAGTGAGCTAGCTGTCTTCAGCTACGCGCCACTGACGTCACAATGCAGAAATGAAGCCAACACAATAAGGCCACCAAGCAGTCACCAACGCATAAGAATTCTTTTTATTATTATAATTTTTTTCCCGTTTCACAGGCGCGAGTAAAAGCCTACACCGTTGCCGGTTACATCAATACTGTGGTTATGGGCTAATTTCAAAGCACGCATGCGCTCTGCGAATGGTGCGCCTTGCGTCTTGATGACTTTTGCATTACAGTAATCATGGCGGACAAGACGGATGTGGGTAATATGATATGTCGGAGAACGGGCGGCAAAACATGCAACATCACAGGGCGAAATCTGCAAATGACAAACGCCAACATTTTTCTTTGGCGTCGTGACTTGGCGGAGATTATGCATGGATAAGCCTTTCACAACGACTCCCTAATCTGGTGGGGGAGGGGGAGGAAGGGGGGAGGCGAGAGAGAAAGAAATGCAGAAAAAGAAAGGGTTGCACCGTCCTTGTGTGCTCGAGACAACAACAGATATCATTATTTATTAAATGACGTCATAGTCTAGTGAGAAACCTGATTCGGCCTACCTGAAAACGAATTATGGAAAAAAGCTCATAACCACTGTATGACTAAGGCAACAAATATGGAATTATAGATGTTTATTTCTTTATTTTTTTTTATTATTGTTTTTTTTTTTCCTGCCGTGACATTCTTGAGATGTCTTGAACTCTTAAAGTGACATTGGCTGTAAACGAATTAAAGAGGCAAGTTCCGGCAAGTTCCAACAGCATTTTAGACCCATTCGAAAACAAAAGTAAAAAAAAAAAAATTGGAAACTTGGCGATTGGTGTATACCCGTTTCGTCGAATCCCGTTTCGGCCAATCCTATTCGCCGAATTTTAATCAAAGTCTTCATTTTCGGCAAAGGAGGAATTCCTGTTTCACTGAATAATTTTTTTTTCCAGAATTGCCTTGCCGCGCTCGCTGCGGCTAAACATATAACTTCAGAAGCCACAGCAGATCACAAATTCCTTTTAAGTAATGCTTCTTTAATCTCTCTGTTACATTTTTTGGGAATATTCTGATTCGGCGAATCGAGATTGGGCAAATTATTGGCTAATTATTGGCCCGTCGTATAAATCCTAACCACAAGCAGAGTGAGCCGACATCCGTTGAGGGTTTAAGAAAAATAAATTAAAAAGCTCTAAAAAGAGTAAGCAATAAAGGAACGCCATAAAGTTCAAAGAATGGTCAAACATGCGACGTTTCTTCTCCCAGTTCGGAGTCGTTTTTAAGCAGCAGAAAACGTCACGTTTCGTCTTCATTGCACTTTACGGTTTTTTTTTATTACTTCAGTTGATGGTTTTGCATACTTTAACAAAGACTAAGGCGCAGCAGCCACTCCACTCGTGAAAAAGTTACTTTAAAATGTGCAACGTGTTACAAATAATGTAGGCTACAGTAAGATTCTTACTGCATAAATGTGCACTTGCTGGCTTTTTAATACGTTGACTACTTTTAGTGCTTTTATTCGCTGGTATATTTGCAATAGACAGTCAATATGCAATGACATCTGAAACATGCGCACAGCCAACCTGCCAGTCGCCTAATTTTTGCCTGATTCCGGTTTGGGTATCCCTTGACCAAAGTATGTCCACACATCGTCGCGTGTGTGGGGCATCTGATTTCGATAGCACTTCTACTTCGCCTTTTATAGCAAGAAGTACAAGTGCCGTCGTGAGCAGCAGCTGCCACGCGATGGTGAAAGGGCACGTTTACGCAACCACTCGCTTTTGCATTCTCGCAGCTAGAAACTAGAAATCACCTCAAATTCCAACATGGCGGCGTTTTTAAGTCTGCCGCCTTGCAACACAAACAGCAAATAACGTGAGGTCAGAAGCGTTTGGGAAAATTGTTTCGTCATGAGGAATTCTTTATATTATTGGCATGGATTATAACAGGGTTCAGACAATTTTTTTATTCTTAATATCCCTGACATTTTCAGGTTTTCCAGTGCATCCAATGGCAATTTCCAGGTGTTTACAAGATGTTTATTTAGGGAAACAGGCAGTATAGCTAATGTTTTTATTAATATCCTATTTGTACGAAAATAATCCAACATCCCAGAAAATAGCTGTTTAGCGACTAGTCCAGACGGAACTAAACACATTTTCATCACTGATATTGGTACTAGCTAAGATTTGGTTTATTGAAGTTATGTCTAAAATACTTGAACATATTAAAGCATAAACAAAAATATTTGCTACTAGCCGAGGATTTGTTTCTGATCTGCTAATTCAATGGAACTTGCAGATCAGACACAAAGGCATTTTTCACATTTCCTTGTCTTTTCCCTGATTTTCAAAAAATGTTTGTTTTCCCTGAAATTTCCCTGATATTTTGGCCCAATTTTCATTTTCCCTGAGTTTTCCAGGTTTTGTC
Organism: Lithobius niger; assembly: GCA_023313725.1. Lineage (NCBI taxonomy): Eukaryota > Metazoa > Arthropoda > Chilopoda > Lithobiomorpha > Lithobiidae > Lithobius > Lithobius niger. The sequence continues at coordinate 20,118 of JAHWFP010120619.1, read as the reverse complement.
TGAACCCTGTATAAGACTGCAAGTATTTACTCAAACGATGTCGCATTTAGCGTTGTTACCATGGCAATGTCACCTTTGCCATCGCGATTGAGTTCTAGCAGCGAAAATGCAAAGGCGACTCGATGCATAAACGTGCCCTAATATGGCTACAATTGGCTACTATTGCACCTGTCTTCAAACGCCCAGTGAAGCCGCCTTAGGGATTGCCGCTTAGTGTGGGCTGTTCTAATTTCATCTTGTCGGGACAGGCCGTCACTTTCCCCCCTCCCCCCTTTCCATCGAGTTACAGCTTTATTAAAAGGTACACTTGAGTACTTTGTTGCCCACTTTCCTCTTTCCCCGGTGTCCATGATGTGTATTGTTGGTGATATGCAGCAGTATCCAAACGTGATTGTCATCTGTCCAGGCCTGTACACCCTTTGGCAAATTAATGTTAATGTCCACCTGTCGATTCCTCAAGATGTCGCCTTGTTGGCGTAACGATGTGGCGTCGTTGGCCCTCGTCCCCAATCATTTCTTCTTTGCAGCCTGCGTTAACATCACCGTCAGCTTTATTCAACATGCCCCTGGCGATCAATTAGGCATATGTCCTCGTGACTGCTTCTGATGGAGCTTCCTTCCGCCCCATCAAACACAAGCAAGAAAATTAAAAAAAAAAACTCTTCTGCAGCATGGTCCTCACCGTCGCTGATGCAGCCCTGTGAGCATGGCGTCCAGATCCCAGTGTTTCTTGCCCACCTCCTCCACTGAACATCCATCTGTGTTTTGGCTTCCAGACACCGCTTTGACGATGGTTTCGTCCAGGTAGCTCCCTTTGCGCCTTCAAGGAGCGGAGGTAGGCTGACATCACTCACGTGGCAGTTGTGGCTTCCTCCAACCCAGAATTATTCACAGGGATGCGCAAGAGTAAAGACTGCTTTACGGTCGTGGTCTCTGAGTAGCTGTCTGCCTCATCGCGGGTGCCCCTGCTCACTCAAGCAGCGTTAGATTAGTTTCCTTCCATTTGGTGGCCGTTGTCGAAGCCTCCTTCACTAGCATCCTGCAATCTGTTGGTCTGGCTTGCTTCGCTAACTCAATCTGCGAAGGTCCAGGACATCCATCATGGTGACATCCATAGCTACTCCAACCTGAAATCGCTTATGGGTGCAACCGAGAGAAAAACACGTTTTAAGGTCGGGGCCTCTTGATAGCTATCTGCTTCACATCAGTGTCGGACCTGCCCCGTCCCTCAAAATAGTGGATGTCATTCCCATCACGTCTGAGTTGGTCTTCTTCCTCGTCTGCTTCCTAGAATCCTAGACGTCTCCTCCATCGTGGGAGGCATGGACGCGTCCGTTATAGATGCCGTCCTGAGGTGGTGATGACGAAAACGCTGGGCATGGCAGTTACATGTGCCAAGCCTGGAGTCTGTGCATGGTAGTCCTCTTTCCTCTTTGTCCCAGTAGGAAATTCCAAGCCCACATTATTGCTATGAACGAACCGCAAGCATTGCGGCACAACAGTCCTGAGATCGTTGTCGCCTGTGTGACAGTCCACCACTGCCCCTCGGGGGCGTATGAAGATTGTTTCTCCACGATATAGACAGTGCTTGTCCATATGGGGTGTGGCACTTACCATAACCTCCTCCAAAGACGAATCCCTGCCCGATTGCCCCACCCGGCAATCTAACGCAGGATGAACGTATCTCGCTAGTGGACCGTCCAAATTTTCTCCAAATGATGAAAATTCAGTATAGATGCTTCGTTCCCCTCCTTGAAGCCTGGAAGGAATCATTCCTCAGTTGTCGTCCTCGAAATTCCGTTCCGTGCACATTCCTCCATCCATGTACCTCTGCGCGAGTCTCTTGGTCCCCATTTCCACCATCGACCGATGTCCTACACAGCACCCCACAGGAACGAAGTTGCAGCTCATCATCCTGTAAAGAAGCAGCTTGCGTTTCTGAGGATGTAATGGCAACAGCATCAGCAATTTGGACTCCAAACACTGTTGATGCTCACTGGCGAGCAAGTTCAGGGATAGTGTCGGTTTGTGGATTACCAAAGACAAGTAACATTAGGGAGGTACATTTTTGAATTGGATGGAATTCTGAAGCTGCATTGATTGTAGCAAACAGTGTAAATACTGAATTTTGTACATAGTGTAAAAAGACATCAACGTTAACTGATGCTTTCAATTAGTGGAGGCGAATTGTGTAGTTTGTTCCACACTATATTTGCAGGAAATTGACTATACGATGCCAATTTTCTTCCCACTACGAGTGCAAAAAACATGTAAGTATCCCACTATTAGACTCTAACACTTAACTCTGTAGAATCTACAAGTGTGATATCCACATAACTTTGCACTTGCAGTGCAAGGAAACGAGGCATTATGCAGTCAGTTTCCTGCAAACATAATGTGGAACAAACTATAGTGTCCGGGTTCCAGATAAGGTGCACCCTGCTTCCAGCCTCTGCAACCACCCTCTCATCCACCACTCACCATGATGCATTGCCGTAACCATACTGATAATGTTATATAAGCTCTACAGCGCTATCTTCGGACGCTGTCCAATTGATACCAACTATGTCAGTCTCTTTTGATATCGAACCGGTATACTTAACAAATAAATACCGGGGTTATTGCACCACGGAAAAGCCAAGCAAACTCATTCAGTATTAAATAATGTTGCGTCTATAGAGCAGTGATATTTGCCGCCATATTGGCACCAGTATGGGTTTTGGAGGAAATAACTACAAGGTGCACTACATAAAAATGGAGGGAAAAACAACGGAAGAGCAAATTTCTTAGGCTTAAAATAACGTTGTTTTCTCCAACAACAAAAATCGCGCGTTTAGGTCTAAGAAATCACAATTCACAGCATCGGCTTCAGTATGACGCCCTTCTGTTTCTCTCTGCAGTGCCCCTTGCAGCTAACTCATTAAGGCTCCACCATAGAGTTATACACAATAATACTACGTTGTGTCACTGCCCTATATGAAATTGAAAAAGATTGTTTATCACCGTTCGCAGCAGAGGTCGACCGAATTTCGTGGTTTTGGCACCGAAACTGACATATTATTGATTTCGTTTCGGCCGTACAGCAACCAATGACAGTGGCTTCAGTAACACTGACACCACGTCTGTCCCAGAGTCAGCTAAGCTTACTAAACTTAGTGATCACTAAGCTTAGTGATCCACGTAGCAAACTCATAATCCGTGAAGACAAAGGATGAAAAGATCGACGTGATTTAAGTGATCATGTTTTTAATCTGTATAAAATTAAACACTTTGCTAGGCATACATATCCAATACGTTTTATAGGCTACACATGCTGAATCTGTAGCATATACGTTACGCATCTTATCCTTTATCTATAGTATCATAATTGCTTTTTATGTGTTATTAACCTACAAAACTCAGGTTAGGGTTCAAATTTGTGGCCGACACCATGCATTCGGTTAAGGTTAAGGTTTCGGTAGTTATAGCAGATGTTTTGTACGAAACCGAATTGCTGGTTTCAGCAATTATAGCAGGTTTCAGTTTCGGCCGGAACTGAAAAAAAGTGGTTTCGGTCGACCACTAATTTGCAGGGAAAGGGACTTATGGTAGTCCACAAAATAAAAAATCGCAACACTAAAAAGATGTTAAAAATTATAGGCACTCCATAAGAGATTACCTGTTTAATCAGTGATAATAAAACAAAAAAAAAAAACCGTTAAAACGTAAAAAGAAGAACGTAAAACCATCTTTAAAAAAATCATAAAATCAAGAAACAAGAAAAAATTCACGAAACGCATGATGACAATACAAAGTATCAACGTCAGAGCCGAACATCGATACGGCATCGCATTAAAATGGTGCTAATAGCACTTTTCTCTTGTTTCACTGATTTTAACACTTTTCGGTAGAATGCATCCCTACATTCTTTTCTTTAGCAGTTTTTTTTAATTAATGTTTAAAATTTTGTCAGATTTTACCGCAAACTACAGGAATGGCAATGAGACTTACGCGGGGAGACGTTCTACATGGAAAACCGGCCAAAATTCAGGGAATTTATCAAGTCCGGAAAATTCAGGGAAAAATCAGGGAATTTGATAAACATACACAGAAAGCCAGGGAATTTCAACATTTTCCGAAAAGTCTTTTTATCTTCAAAGAATAGCCAATTCGGATTTCACTTAAACTTTCACTTCGTTTCAGTAAAAATCCGTAACCTTTTCTTTCACTTATGATAAAGCGAAAATTCCTTAGGCCTAAATAATATGGGAAGTTACGTCTTAAGTGTGTTTCTAGTTTTGCTCCGATTATGGATTCCCACTGTTTACAAATACCAGTTACGGCAATACAATTTTTGATTTAGCAAAACAATGTGATGCAGTTATGACGATTTTGGTGAAATGTGCAAAAAAAAATTTCAGTCTTGTTACTACTGCACCTTCCTTCGACCGAAAATAAAATCAGGGAAAAATTGTCAGTATTGGTCTGGAAAACCTGGAAAAAATCAGGGAATTTCATTATGAAGTTTTGAACGCCACCCTGTTTACAGCTTTTGTTTCTAAACGTAGGCTAATCACTAAATGAAAATCGAAAAGACTCACATTCGCTACAAAAATGGTTTAACAAAAATAATCACGCTGGATTTGCTGGCGGATCACGGTAGTTTAAGAAAAATATATGACTTAAAAAAATTAAACCCACAGTTTGTATACTACTTTCCATCTACCTCTAGATTTGTCATACGAAAACGATTTGATCAGGGATTCGGACTAATTAAAACTATTTTTTTTAAAGATTTCAGTTTTAAAAGTCAAGGTCTTAGCTAATGGAGATAATCAAATAATTAGGCCGATAAAAATTAATTACGTGGTTCTCGGGAGCGCACGCATGGGTTTTTTTCTTAACGCACGAAACGTTTTTTATGAATATGACATTGTCGAAAAAAAAAATTCCGATCACACATCAGCACTTTCAATGAACAATGAACATTTTATGAAGCCGGTGGTAACCATATCAGGTCTCTGCTCCATAACACGTGATCGCCTCGAAACAAATCTAACGATCGTTCAGAGGCTTGTCACAAATAAAAACTTGGATCTAAAGTAAGACTTTTATCAAATATGTAACTGTTGCACGCTGATCCTGGCATTAAAACTTAAGATATTGTACCTACGCCACAACAAAATATAAGTTACTGATTTCGTTTTCTTTAGTCAAAAAAAAAAAGCCATCGCTCGCATCTTAAAAATAACGATTAACACGTAAAAAAAAAATACCGCCCACTCGCGTCATTTTTTTTAGCATCACTCCCTAGAATCACTTAATTAATTTTTAGCGGCCTTAGTTCAGGGCTGTATGTCTAGAGTTCCGGCACCCCTTGACATCAGTCGGTTGCATACTGACAATAATAATTCATATGGCAAGATCGCAGCGAATAAGATCGTGTCGCGTTAGCGAGACTGGTCTAATATACTTGGAGGCCAATCGAAACGTTAACACATCACAATGTTAACTACTTGTTTTTTTGTTGTTGTTGTTTTTATTTAGTTTATTGTTGAATCGTATATTATTTAAAGCTACTTGCTTCATGTTGGTTTTCGCGTATGACTCAATATTGACACGTTAAGTCAAAAAATACTGCAAACGCTTTAGTTTTCCCATGTATTTTTTCCGACTGTGTGACACGGATTTGCTATCAGTCAAACCCATGTAAATGAAGTTGCAAAACGTGGTTCGGTTATGATCAAACAGGGAAATCCGTTAGCTTTCCTGCACGCAAGTGGCCCTGGTTTTAGCTAATCGAGTATAGGCGGTCCGTTCAACACCCGATGGGTTTCAACTGGAATCGAACTTGCATGTTCGCGTATTGGTGCAGGCAGAAGTGAAATAAAGGTGGACACTCCAGAGCGATTATTCCACCACTCGTTCCGATTCGCGACCCCATGCAGCTTACCGTCGAATGGGTTGACGTTTCTACTTTTGCGGAAAAAGTGCGTAAATATTACGCTGGGTAGGGTTTTTGCCTCATATATGTGTGAAAAATATTACCTGTGTTGCGATTACTCCAAGGATTTGGTGTTTGTTTAACATCTCTGTAACGCGCAACGCAGTGGCAACCAGGACCTCTGCACTGTGACTGAGGTGTGGCGCTGTTGGCCTAACTGTCGACGCGCCATTACGCCTCAATTCCCCCCCACCCTTCTATGTATTTAGCACTTCGCAAGCTGTAGCGTTTAATCGCCTTGTAGCGAGGCAGGAGTTTGGTTTTTAACAGTCAAGGCCGACTTGATAGAAATTAAAGGTACATACCCGCCATGTTGGCTTTCCTGCATGACTCAGTTTTGCAACATTACAGCGTTTGTAAATGTTGCAAACGTTTTTGTTTTACCTCTTTTCCCCACGTACGAGACGGTTTCGCTATAGGCCTATTCACTCAAATGCATGTTAGTGCTGCAAAAGTTATTTACGCACCAGGATGCCCGAAAAGAGGAAGAGGGTATGTCCTTGTCTCCCGGATTCCAGCTCCACGCCAGATCTCGCTCGTGCCTGAAAGTAAATGCCTCTTATCATTGCGCTGCTATGGTAAAATAAGCTTTTGTTGATGTTGAAGGAACCGGCCTGGAGACGGGCAGCTAAATCCGCAGCTTCCCTCCCGGACCGCATTGTGACGAGCCGTAAAAAAGGCGAGAGTGACGACAAGGATGGATACCTCCACGTCCTACGAACGTGTAGGTATTCATAAGCTCCTGTACGCGACTCATCTCACCTCCTCCGTAATAATTATATTCTACAAACCAGTACTAGGTCTTCGATTAGAACTAGTAAAACGTAGTTCATCCCCCCTACCCCAACCAAAGAAAAAAACACATTTATTCTGTATATCCTCACCCAGTTTTCTTGACGGTCACTTCACCACAAGACGCGGGCCTGACCACTACCGGTCAGCGTGCATAGATAGCCACCTGCGAGCATCTTGGAGAGAGAGCCAGCCAGCCAGCGGCTCCACATTTCAGAGAGAAAAGCCACGACATACCCGAGACCGGAGCTCCGAGGCCAAGTCCAACTCTGCGCAGCGCGTCATCTTCGCGAAGGGATTGATTGCCGGTTGCCAGGCAACGCATCACAGATCCTCCCATCCGGCGCGTGCGCTTGTGTAATCCAATGGGGAGGCTGTGCCGCTTGCCAATCAGGCCAGGGGCGGCGTAGGGTTCAGCGTCCGTGCATTCCACAACATGCAACTCTCTCTATCCCTATTGGATGATGCCGACCCCACCCATGGTTACATAGCAATGCACGCGTCTCTGCTATTTGCTCCAAGAGTAGATCCCATATGCCAATTGCTGGCTCGCTCTATCTCCCGTGGCAGAATGCAGTTCTTTTTTTTTTATTTATTTTTTTTTATTTTAAGATTTTGGCAAATAAAATCCAGACGTCGTCATCGACCAATAAAAATTCACTTTGATCTGCAATTCTTTCTCCTCCTCCTCCTCCGCTTTAGCTTGGGGGAGAGAACCGACCGAGAATGGCAGGAAGCTCGGTATGATCAAGAGAGTCAAGAAACCTCATGTATTTCCCATGCATATTAAATCATGGTGGAGGTTATGGACGCGTTTGTATTAGGAATAAAACCAAATATTAAAAATAGGCAACCGCAACCAGTACAGATTTCTGCCAAAGATGCCAACAACCCCGTATTCAACGTTTGGGCGAGGAACGTGGCCGCCTTAGGCAAAGAAAAAGAAAAAAAAGGAGTAAAGGTAATCGGTAATGTACGTCAAAAACGTTGATTTTATCTAATGACTTGTGACTATACCATGCGCCATGGCTGTTTGCTGTGACGTGCATATCACGTGACTGAGCTAGTCAAATCAGACGGCCAAACAGCCGTTGGTCTCGTTCGTTATTGGCTAACTCATGGTGACGTCACGGCAAACAGCCATTGCGCATGGTTTAGCTATGTAGCCAATTTCACAAAAATAAATTCTTCCATGCGGTGCATAAAGCTGAAATTTTGCAGATAGCTATAGTTTAACCGTAGAACGTGCCTTTTCGTTGGTTGGGTGTTAGGGAAAACATAAATCCAAAGTTACCAATAAATCTCAATAGTATCTTAAAGGCAGAGTTGCAGTATTTTATTGTTCATTGACGGCTATATCTGACATCACGAAAATTATTCGAGAAGTGGCGTTAACACTTACGCCAACAGTATGACTAAAACACAGTCTCTTAGATTTTCGAAGAAATACCGTTCTTCATCTTCAGCAGCTTGGCGAAAAAACGACAGAATTTGCTATTTAAATGATAGATTTAAAAAGAAAACAGTCAGTGCAGAAAATTCGAATCTCACTCCAGTGCGACCGAGAGTGCGACTCAAAATACCCATGTACTAGCAAATTTTCTCGTTTTTTTCGCCAAGCTTCTGAAGATAAAGAACAACACTTCGAAAATTTCAGAGACTGTGTTTTGGTCATACTTGTGGTGAGTGTTAACTTTTATTCTTCTTGAATAATTTTCCGTGATTTTACTGTTGGTGTTGCTGTTTAATTATGGGAGCAATGAACACACATGGGTAGCCTCCACAGCACGACAATTGCACGAACGAAAAATTGTTGCTTCTCCCACAGCACGCAAGTTCGATGATTATTGTCATCGATTATAGTTGATAACTACTAGTTAAACTTTTTTTTTGTAGTTAAAACTACTCTTCGTTGAAATATGTTTTTTTCCCCTTTTTGTAATTTTACCGATAATTTTTCAGACAATATTATTTTCAACAAAACTGATATAAAAATAATAATGCAACTTAATTTACTATTTTCAACAAAAAAATGAATTAAAGTGCATTTTTATTATTTTTATTTGGAAAGGTTAAATGCTGATTCTTCGAATTCCGGGAAAAGCAGCATCAGACCACCCCATGCATTCATACTGAAATTGAGAACAGACATTGAACTGTCTTTGATGCAGCTCCCTTCACCAGTTAGCACATTTCCAGTAAAGTAACAGTAGGTGGACCTTGACCTTGACCATGACGCTGACCCATACCCTCGTGTGAGAAGTGAATTGACTACCGTGCACGCCGAGTAGGTTGAATTAGTTCGTTTGCATTCCGGTCTCCTTAAAAAACAGTGTTACTGTTAGTGTTTTGGTTAATAAACTGGTTTTTATTACACTACTTTTTAACTATTTTGCTTTTCGTAGCGTAGCGTGTAATTGTTCCCGTTTTGCAATTTTGTTCTGTGCCAAAAAACGTAGACACATCGTAGCTACACAGTTAAGTAATGCACTTGTGTGTTACCCATCTGAACAGTGATAAGTTGTTGGGTATACCTATTTTCTGTGTAAGTTAAGAATAGAGCACACTCTCTGTATTACGTGCTCTAGGGACATTTACCAGTGTAGTATGCTGGTGTCATTCTTAGTTTGTATCGTTAACCTTGTTAAATGTATAGAGCAGCGTCATGTGACGTCATATTGGCTACAAGAGAGATAGCTGCAAGGGGCACTTGATTAAAATGGAGGCTTAAACAACGGCACTTCTAGTCAAGGCAGTGCTTTGAGAACGGATTTCACAGGCTTAAAAAAACGTTGTTTTCTCCAATCCCTTATGCTGTTCGGTTGTAATCAGAAAAGAAAAGATTCCACTTGCTTAAAAATGTCAGCAACTGCTAACAATTCGACAAAAATCACGCTCTAACAAATCCGCCTAACAGCATTGGCTTCAGTAAGACGGCCCTTCTTTTCCCCCTCCAGTGACCCTTGCAGCTAACCCTGTTACTGGCTCCACCATAGAGTTATATACAATAATACTACGTTGTGTCACTGCCCTATAGAGCAGTGACACGACGTAGTATTATTGTATATAACTCTATGCTGGAGCCTTAATGGGTTAGCTGCAACGGGCACTGCACAGAAAAACAGAAGGGCGTCATACTGAAGCCGATGCTGTGAAGAGTGATTTCTTAGACCTAAAACGCGCGATTTTTGTTGTTGGAGAAAACAACGTTATTTTAATCCTAATAAATCCGCTCTTCCGTTGTTTTTCTCTCCATTTTTATGTAGTGCACCTTGTAGTTATGCTCTCCAAAACCAATACTGGTGCCAATATAGCGGCAAATGACATAACGTAGTATTACTGCATATAATTCTATGGTGGAGCTAGTAACAGGGTTAGGTGCAAGGGGCACTGGAGAGAGAAAATAAGGTCGTCTTACTGAAGCCAATGCTATTAGACTGGATTTCTTAAGCCTATAACGCGCGATTTTTGTTGTTGGAGAAAACAACATTTTTTAAGCCTAAGAAATCCGCTCTCAAAACAGTGTCTTGACTAGAAGTGCCGTTATTTTCCCTTACATTTTAATCTAGTGCACCTTGTAGCTATCTCGTAGCCAATATGACGTCACTTGCCGCTCCTCTATAACATTTCTCTGTAAATCTTCACATATATTCAGTATTCGTTTAAGATTCATTACTTGCTACTGAGAGCAGGGTGACAGCTAATACATACACTGGGCTTTGTGAAAATAAATGTCACATATTTTTTAATGGTTAACTTTTAGTGGTAGTCCTCTGGAAAGTCACTCGCGTCTCTACACCGAGGGGGTGCCAACTTGTGAAAAACCGTACACTGGATTTCGGATTTGCCCAATGTATGTGGATTTAATCCGGATTTGTTGGATTAAAACTGGATTAAAAAGCGCCGTTTCTTTCATTTTTTGCTCCCATTTTTTGCACCAAACTTGGTCGGATTTGTCCTGAATTAAGTTGGATTTTTTTTTGTATTAAGTCTGTTTTTTTTTTTGCGTATTTGGTGGATAAATAAGAATTTAATCCAGATTTGTTGGATTTAAACTGAATTTAAAGACACCGGCTCTGCCATTTTTGTTCTCATTTTCGTACCAAACTTGGTCGTACTTTTCCGGGTTTCAGCGGATTTAAGTCGTAATTTTTAGATTTCGTTTGGAGTGGACTATTTGGATTAAAGTCTGATTTTCCGGATTTTTCCGAGTGTTTTGTTAACTTAAATCGGGACTTCATGGTTTTAAATCCTGATTTGTAGGATTCATTCCAGATTTTCATGGATTAAATCCGGATTTATGAAGTCGGTACCCCCTTATTCTACACCGATTCGTGGTACTCATGTTTGAACTAACCAGTTTTTGTTAAAATCCTGATTCCGGGTTTCTCGGAAAACTGTAAGTTAGTCTATTGTGTGTGTGGTGGTAGGGGGGGGGGGGGCACGTGTGATGGAGATCGCTATCAATGGGGTGCGGTACTGCCTTCGTTCCGACCTTAATGTTCGTGCTCAAGCTAATCTAATTACTGGTAGTTGATCATACATTAAAATCCCCATTACCGCCTTTTACCTTAGCGTTTATGGAGCTCTCACACCCCCCCCCCCCACCCCGCGAATACTAAACCTTAAATTCGGGAACTGTGCGTCAGCCTTGTTCAAAGTTTCTGGTTCATCCATGCATTGCCATGGTATGAATGTTTTTCCTAGTGTAATAAATCTAGTTTTATGCACTGTTAACGTCTATGTTAGCCACGGATTCTACAGCTTTAAGAGTTGTGTAGTCTAACGCTAAGTCTGAAATCTCAGACAATCGAGCTTGTCTGGTGTTAATATTTTAATGCATGCTTTTTTTTTTATTTGAAGTCTCTAGGATTGCTGTGTTAATTCGTTAATGTTTAAATCGTCTTTAAAGTATACAACTTTAACAAGCTAAACATCTGGCAGTTTACTAGCGGTTTGGGGTTTAATTAGCCTACTCCTGAATGTCTTGTTTATGTTTATGTCTCAAAACATAAAGTGTTTCTAAATGCCAATGCGACACAAAACATGATGGAATGGTTAGATTTAAATTGAGTAGCACATTTGAATTTCGAATAACCATTAAAAATTGTATTAGAGATGCAGCCGTTATTTGCCCTTAAGGCGTGACACATAAATTCCATCGCTTAGGGAATTTAGATTAGGGGTTTGAATAACATCTCTGTAATGTGTGGTGCAGTGGCAACCCGGACCACTGCACTGTGACTGAGGTTGGCGCTAATGACCAAGTTGTCGACGCGCCATTAAGCCTCAATTCCTCCCCCCCCCATCGCTTTAGAAACAAGGAAGTGAGGACCTGTAGGAGAGCGACGTGTGACGTCAAGAAAACTAGGCTTGCGTTCTTGCCTCTAAGGTTGGGCTAGGCACGCATGCTCAGTTGTCGTTGGCAGCGTCCGTGGATATGCCAACAGAATCCTCTTTTTGTCTCCTTTATCTCTCTTCACATCTCTTACGTAACCTAGAAGCAGAGGGAAGCCATGCTTGAGTTCGCCGGAACCCCGATCACTTGATAGTGCCTAGGTTGCTGAGACGGCCGCACACAAGTCGTGCTATCTCAGTGTGAATTTAGAGTGTAGTGAAGAATGTTTAAAAAGTCCAATTTATTGTTAAAACTACCTAAATTTGTCCTAAAATCATCTCAATTGTCTTTTAAGCCATGGTTTCTTTAATTTGTAATTAATATACTTTCTTCCATGTGGGTTTCTTTGTAGCACTTAGCTTTGCTTCATTCATTCAGCCCTAGTAAGAGCATACAAAACATCCCTCCAATGTTTAGGGTTGATTCTTAACCCAGACATTTTTCTCCCGTAAATCTCGCATGTACCTTATACATTTATCAATGGCGCTCAGTGGTCCAACCGGCGTCCACTTGGTTTGTAGACCGTGGCTTTGACCACTCGGTTGCTGCCAGGGGCAGACCACGGGAGGGGGGGGGGGAGAGTAAAACTACAAAAAGGACGTTTAGTATGTTTAGTTACCCACTGGCCCTGGCTTAATGAGGGTTCTGCAAGGACCACTACTGACCGGGGGCCGTACCCAATGGTGCTACTAATGGAAAAGGCCACAAAAACGTAAAGAAAAGAAATCCTTGCGCACGAGCCGTAAACTTACTAATCCCACAGAAAAATGTGAGGGGAGGCCCACAGAAAATTTTGAGCCAAAGGGCCCCCATCAGACCTCTGGGCGACCCTGGCTGTTGCTGCTCAATTTCTTCTAGGACCGGAGACCCTCACCAAACTCGCTTCGCACACTGGGCTTTTAAATCGCCCCCGCACCTTCTAGAATTAAAAAATTCAATAGTTTATGTGCTTTTTCCATCCGAAATATCAATTACACATCATTTCCTTTTCTCAGCTTCCCTATCCATAACGGCTTGTACACGACACTCAATCCCCCCCACCCTCCCCCAACCAATTGGGCAGGTAGGTCAGACTGAAGCAGCGCTGCAAGTACCTATACTTATTCTTATAATAGGCTATACATAGAATATTACGTACGTATAATAGCAAGTTCAAAAGCGGTTGTGGGCAAACGGGTGGTCACGTGGCTAGTGTCCCGAACCCAAGCATAGTGGAGCTGCAACCTGTTATGATACATTTTTTTCCCTTTCTTTTTCTTTTTTATACTCTCCGGTGGCGGCATTAAAAGCCGACCTAGTGAGAATCCCTTTTTAAAGTGGAGTGTGATAAGGTTTGAATGAGGTGGGAGATTGTTAAAAGGGGGTAGGGGTGGTAACGGGGGAAAGGGGGAGGGGGGTTAATAGGTACAGGCAGAGGTTATTGGTTTGGAACACTACGTCTTCTTTGTGGGAAGTGGAGACTCACAGCCTCCTTTGACCCCATCTTGGGGCATAAGTTAGCACGCGGGGCCAGATTGGGGGGGGGGGAGGGGTGGCCCCCACAATCCACCTTTCATTATCAGCTATCAGGGTTAATCTTGATAGATGGCCCAGGATTTAGAGGGGGTTAAAAGATGGAGGGCTTGGTTGCTGACGCGGTCGTGAAAACTGGTTTAGTTGGTTGTGCTTTTCGAACACAGCTTTCAGCTCAGATCAGCTCAGCGCTCCCGACAGCAAGACAGGGCGTTTTTAAGCGATTACAATTACAAATGGGGGATTCGGGCGCCAACGTGCATGCGCGATGTGTGACTACGCATAAGTTACGTGGATTTTTTTCCCTCCTTTATGTACAAAGGTGTGAAAGTTCGTAAATTGAGATGTTTTTGTTAAATCTGGAAGGGGGAAAAAATAGCGTGATTTTACACGTGCTACGGTTGTTACGACGTAATTAATCACTTAGTAAAACCCGGGTTTACTATTCCCCAAAAGGGTGGGAGGGATTTTGAGGTGGCGGAATAATGGGCCGATCAATTTTATTGAGAGTGACTTTTGCCAGGTGCACTAGCTCATAAAAACAGGTAAAATAATAAAATAAAAAGTTGGAACATCCCGAGGGCAAACGATCACAATTATTATTTTTCCTTTCCGAAATGTGGAAAAAGAAAAAGGTGGCAGAAACCATTCCCCGAAAAATATAAACTATAGCCTTAAAATTCAGGAAGTATACACGATTCATATTTTGAAAATGTGGTCACTGTAAAACGTGTTTTAAAATAAACACATTTTAGACACACCTAGAAAATGTTTTTAATTTTTTTTTTTTTTTTACTGATAAACACGCAAATGCGTTTTAAAAGGAAGAAATCTTTCGAAGCATTAGCGTTTATATAGTGTTGCAGACGTGGAATGCGTTTGCAACACCTTTTAAACACATGCTTAAAACATATGTACTAACAACATATGTACTTAAAACATATGTACATATGTACATATGTACATATGTACATATGTACATATGTACATATGTACTTAAAACATATGTACTAAGGTTTAAAATAAACCATTTGTGTTTTTATTAAACGCGTGTTTTTGAAAATAGTGTTTGACGAAAACGCTTATGTTCATCATGTGTTGTAAAATAAACACTTACTTTTATTGTAAACATTTATGTCACTTTACGTGTTTTAAACAAGTGTTTGTGAAGCGTTGCGCTCTGAACGCTGGTTGCGACGCTGGTGTTTTATTTTAAACATGTTCCGGGTCTACAACACTATAACGCTAATGTTTTGAAAGCCTTCAGCTCAGCACATCCCATTTATAACAGGTTTTTGTGTTTTTCTGCTACGAAAGTCTAAAAAAATTTCTAGGTGTGCGAATGTGTTTATTTTAAAACAGTTTGTTTGACAGTGTAAACAAGGCACTGAAAATTAGTTAGCATTAGGCACAACCGGAATCGTGTTGTTAGTATTCCATCCAGACTGTGCCAACAAGACGCTTTTTTACATAGTCTTGATGGAATTCTAATTAATTAACGAACTGTCTTGAGATTCCTTCGCCATTTGGAATTCAGATTTAATGTGGAGATGTGGAGAATTTGGGATCGCCTGCATTTATTACATCCTCCCCCCCCCCCACATCCCACATGAAATTGTTGTCAAGTGTTAGCAGATAAATAGTGATGCATTCTACAAGCCGAAAAAAAATTGTTGCACAGTGCTACAAAGAATTTTTTTTTCTTTTGAAGCTATTTTTCGAACCTTTTAACGCAGCTTACCTTAAAGTGGTACTATCACCAATTGAAAGTCGGCAGAATCTGGCAACATGTAGCATTCTCTAGTAGTATCTATTACTTGCATGCATCAAGCGAAGGAATGTACAACTAGGGATCGACGATATGACTTTTTACCGATCCGATCCAATACCGATGAAGGGTAAACCGACCGAGCCGATCTTATCCAATACCGATGCCGATACCGATAAAAAAAAAAAGAAAACACCACTAAAAGTTTAATTTCCATACAAATGCAACTTCAGTTTCTTGTTTTGCGTTCCAACTACTGAGATTATCCAAGAAGTTCTGTGCAGCAATGACAGTATTTTTACTCTTATTCCTACTTATGGCTTCAGTACATTCAACTTCTCAGTCAGATTTTGAGTTGGTCGTTGTAAAACTTAAAAGCGTCGGAACTATCATGTGGTACATTTTCATTACAAACTGAGCAAATGGCTTTGCTTTTCTCACTTGGTTGTTGCTTTTGCCGTGCTAGGTATCATGTTTTGCAGGGAAGACGGTTTTGTTTCTTGCCGTAACGAATATTTATATCGGTAGCCTTACAGAGGTCCAAAAAACCGATAAATACAGATTATACCGATACCGATATCAATATCGGACTATCCCTATGTACATTTCTTTCAACGAAACAAACAAGCCATCGGCCTCCTTAATTACTGAGTGAAAAATTGGTACGTCCTCGAGCATCTCCGTGCAAGCTATAAGGTTAACAGTATCACTACCGCTAGATGGCGCCATGGTATTTTCGTTCGCGTTTCAATCGGTGATTGCACCACTTTAAATAAGAAGTTTCTTCACGAGCTGATATCCAGACTTAGCAAATACATTTATGATAAGGACTGAAGCATTAAAAAAAATTAACTTTTTTTTGGGGGGGGGGAGAAATTTCTTGGGGAAGGGGGGGCTGCCGGAAATCACCAACCACCAAAATAACCGATTGGGCCAAAATCACCAACTACAAAATCACGAACTACCGAAGTCACCAACTGTTGGAATCAATGGTTGGAATGACTGCAAAATACTTGGTAGCTGTCCCTGCACTGGTTGTCAAGGGCAGTTATACCACACGCCATGGCTGTTTGCTGTGACGTGCACATCACGTGACTGGGCTAGTCCAATCAGACGGCCAAACAGCCGTTGTTCTCGTTCGTCATTGGCTAACTCATGGTGACGTCACGGCATACAGCCATTGCGCAGGGTTTAGTTAACAATTGGCTTGAGCAGATTGACATCATTGGTATGTTAAATAAGAACATTAGTTACCGTGACATTAGACAGAGTTTTACATAAGACATTGTGTAGTGACTCATCCTGCCTCAGCTCTTACCAACGTCAATATTGGACGACCTGATGCTGGGACTGATGACCAAGCATCTTGATTCCCTTAAGCTGAGCTTGGATGATGATGTTAAGTATGCCCTGCCTTTATCTTTGCATTCACTTGCTGATTGTTACACTATCATTGTATCGTGAGCTTACACCAATTATAAAGCTCGTGCATTGCCTAGCCAACCTATTGTTAGTATTAGGTAATCACAATAATTCATTCCGAGCCCCCATTCCATCCCTGTCCTCCATTACTGTAAGTAACATTTGGAAATCTTAACAAGAAATTATTATTATTATTCCTCCCCAATTTTCCCAGTCCTCCCCACTTAAGTCATCATGTCCTTCTTATTCATTTATCACCATCCATCGCATTTATAATTATTTATAGCTTGTTTAGTAAAGTCGTGGCAGGTTGAGCTTATGTACAAAATCTTACATTGACCATCATAAATATAGAACCCAACCAAATATGTCTATTTATTATTGAGTTTCCAACATTAAACCAACCCCATACATAAGCCAATTCGTGTTAGGGCCGCCTACGAAAGTCTGTTGTTCTTGAAGTGGATAACAGGGGTAACGGTCAGATAGCGCAAGCTTGGATTAATAACTACACTTCGTTACGGGATAACTCACTTGCTAGACTTACCGTTGAAGCAACGCGCGCCAAACTCCGGCCCAGACTCAGTTTCACAATTTCGCCACGAGAGCACCAAGTGCGGAAATTTGCGGAAGTGACGTCTGAGCCACGAGATCAGCGCCTGCCTCAGAGCGTAGTTAAAGAAAGCGCTATTGAACCGGCGGCCCTGTCAGCGTTTCACTTTCATTATCAACGCGGTAAGTTCAGCGTACAAACAATAATTCTGGCGTTCACCCACTTCAGAACTAGGCTATATATGGATACAATTTCTTGCTGGGAAATTTATGAAATGTAATACCATGCATGTGTGGTTTGTCGCACTGTCGGGAATCGATCTATCAGCCGCCGTGAGCGCACGACACCACCATCTTGGATTTGCCCGGAAGTAGAGGTGGTGAAGCTTTAGTTCGTAGTCGCTTCCTACAGATGGCGCAGCACGTTTTGATCGCGCGAGCTCTAGACGGAAACTTGCGTACATTTCGGAGCGAGTGAATAGGGCTTGGCGCAAGTGCCCAAAGCCACAGCAACCAACGGGTACCAATGACTTACATTGAGGAGAGTCTTGCGTCACTTTCAACCGACATGTTGAAAATCGTACAGTCGAGCTGTTTTTAGTAGAATTTGTATGGAACGTCCCTATAGTTTGAAACCATTAAGATGATAGCAAGACAAAACCGCTCAATTGTAGTGTCTTCAGACGGTTGTCCTCTTGTTATTTAGTAGGCGGTCAGGAAATAAATACTGGATTAAGTGACGAATTTAGTAAGCCTAAATTTGATTTGCCTAAAGTTTGTTGTATAGGCGTTTCGGTTCCACTGCTGTGAGATTTATTTCGGACTACCAACGTTGAAACTGTGCCGCCCCAATAAAGTTCACTGATGACGTCACTTACGAAGAATTCAAGTACAAGATTAAGATGACGTCATATTTTAACAACCCATTGAAGCTTCAAAAGTAATTCCCATTGTTTGCTAAATAAATGATGTGTGACCAATTGTTGTAACAACATGTAACTTACAAATTGCCTGTAGTTTAATGTGCGTCATCAATTGAGGAGTTCCCTTGAAAAAAGGGCATAAAGTCACTTGTGCCCTTTTTCCACCTCCTAAAAAATCTGATAGAGCACCTCTCAGTCTATGGAATAAGAGCACAAATGATAAGAAGTCGACCAACAGAAGCGCTTTACAAGTGATGTTTTAATTTAACGCCGGATGTCGCCGCGAGATGGCGCTGCTTTTCAACATGGCCGCCGCCAGTGCCACTGACGATTTTTCCACTAATTTCGTATATTCGTATTTTCCTGAACATGTCTGCCACAAAAAATGTTTTAAAAAGATATATCCCATCAAAAAAAGCTAACTGTCAAAGATTAACCATAAAATACAAGTTCTCAGTTTTTTGCCCTTTTCTCAAAACATGTATTTTTTATTAGTGCCCTTTTTCCAGGGAACTCCTCAATTGTAATGGATCGAGTTGGCATGGTTTTCCGCCTCCACCCTCCTCCCCCGGTCCAAAAAAAATTCAAACTTCGTATTCGACTTCTTCATTCAACAGCTGTCTTTCCCTTACACAATTTACAACCTCAACCCAACAACAAGTTGCCAAGCAAAAACGTTGAGAACTGCAACAGCATGCAGGTACCAGCACTCTAGCCCAGCTTTCCACGTAGCAACTTACACATGCGTTCTTTCACGACAACTGATTTACGGGACAGCCCGGGTGGGTCCCTCTGTCCCCACTGGTTGGCCAGTCAGTGCAAACGGCTGGCCAGAACCCGGTCACTCAATGTGGTCAGTGTATGTAAGCCCGAACACAAAGACCTTTTCCCTAAGAAAAGAACCGACAGAGAGTTTGGAGGGAGGAGGTAGCTCTGGACTTTCACATTGTCGTAGTCCCCTCTCCGCCTGGTCAAGGCATACCAAGCAGCTGGTCAGCAAACAATCGAATGGACGAATGAACAGAGGGACACAACAAGTTTGAGTAAAGGCCTCAAACGTATTTATTCATCTGCTGTCCCCGTTTCTATATTCTCAACCATTGTCATAACGTTACACTTTTGGTAATAAACTATCACACCCCCGGCGATTAATGTTCGGGCGGCATAATGCACCGATTTTAACGGAAATGTCGCGGTTTTATAGACACTTTGACTTGCCGACGGTTACTTTGACACGATTCCGTATTTGTAAGGAATATGGTCACCCATAAAAATCAAAAAAAAAAAGGGGGGGGCCTCTCGTCACGTTTTTGAGGACTTTTTTTAGACGTCCTTTTATCTTGAGACGTGCCTTACTTGTATAATCAGTGTTACGGGTCCTCGAAAAGCCTTTTACAAGTTTTTGCTTTTTGTTTTATGGATCTTCTTCATCGATTCTGTCTACCAAAACGGCAAGAAAAGGCGCAAAAATACATTAAAAAAGGGCAAAAAGGAGCAAGGGGGCGGGGAGGGAGGGGGAGGGCAAAAGAAGTATAATACGGAAGGAGCAAAACCTGGGGATTTAACCAGGAAACTTCTGAACGCAGGAGGGCTGGTGTTCAGAATAGGCCCTATAGTCACTGAAGTCTATAAAAGCCTCTGAACTAACCTGGCTGGCGTGTATTGACTTGGCTAGGGTTCCCTTTCCAATAACCGACTAAATCAATAAATACAGGCAACTTGCACACTGACTGCAGTGTAATGGTAACTTGTAGTAAAAAAAAATATT
>JAHWFP010120618.1:44457-65373 GCA_023313725.1 Lithobius niger | reverse complement strand
GGGCTATGGACGGGTACGCAAGGGTAGCATGTTGAGTCGTGTTCAAGCTGGAGTATGCAGACGATCCTAACTTGCTTGTTCCATGTGCGTTCGTGCCCCGGGTTGAGCTTATTAAGTGACAGCTGGGCGTTTCTGAGTCCAGGATGTGTTGGCTGTGGGTGAAAGAGACTGGTGATGTGCTGCTGAAAGAGTTTGTTCCGGCTTGGCCCTACCGTAAGCTTGCTCCGTTGGTCTTCGGGCTATGGACGGGTATGCATGGGTAGCATGTTGAGCCGTGTTTGAGCTTGAGTAAGTGGACGATCCTAACTCGATTGCCTCGTGCCTCTGTGTCTTGGATTTGGATTGGTCTCTGAGCTAGTCGGAGCAGTTGGACTAGTGGCGATGCTTCGGTGGCGAGTGGTACGCCATTCCGAACTGAAGTTGAGCCGCTGGACCGGCAGCAAAGACTTGGCGATGAGCAGCCAGACAGCTGCTATGCCAGCCGATATGGCAGCTGATATGCCAGAGTCGTGTGCGTCTGGGCATTTCTGAGTTTAGGATGTGTTGGCTGTGGGCGAAAGAGTCTGGTGATGTGCTTATGAAAGAGTTTGAACTTTGACTTAGCCCTACCATAATCTTACTCCGTCGGTCTTCGGGCTGCGGGCGGGCAGGTAAGGGTAGCATGCTGAGCCGTGTTCTGAGCTTGAGTAGGAAGACGATCCTGACTCGTTGCCTCGTGCCTCTGTGTCTTGGATTATAGGAGTGCCTTAGCCGCTCTGTGTCTAGGGAACATTGATGTCGAGTGCGAGAATCGGGTGTGAAAGACTGCGAGCCCGGGGCCTGCCAATCATGTTACTCCGTCAGGTCTTTGATCGTCCCGTGATTCTTCGGAATCTCTCGGGCTCACTGGCTATGTGGCGGGTAGGTTTCTGGTAGTATACCGGGCTTGTAGTATGTGAGTGAAAGCCAGCCCGGGGCCTGCCAATCATGTTACTCCGTCAGGTCTTTGATCGTCCCGTGATTCTTCGGAATCTCTCGGGCGCACTGGCTATACGGCGGGTAGGTTACAGGTAGTATACTGGGCTTGGACTGTTTGAGTGAAAGAGCGAACCCGGGGCCTGCCAATTATGTTACTCCGTCAGGTCTTTGATCGTCCCGTGATTCTTCGGAGTCTCTCGGGCGCACTGGCTATACGGCGGGTAGGTTACAGGTAGTATACCGGGTTTGTTGCGAGAAAGAAATTCCCGATTCCCTTCGGTGTCTCTGTGACTTGGATGTGGAGTTGTTATTTGCTGGTGTTGGTCTTGTACCATGCATCGGTGACGCTATCGGCCAAGTGGTTGGCTTGTTGATGAGGACGGCGTGTGGGTCATTTGCTCAAAGCTGGTTGCAGCCATTGGACTAGTAGCGATACTTCGGTGATGAATTGGTGGGCCCTCGCCTTCGGGCTTGGATCTGCCATCCTGATCTGGAGTGGAGCCATTGGACTGGTGGCAAAAGACTTGGCTGATGAGCACTGTGGTCCTGAAGTTCTAGTCTGGTCGAGCTGTTTGGACTGGTGGCGATGCTTTGGTGGTGAGCGACGGATCCCCCTTGCCTTCGTGCCGGCAGATCCCCGTTCTAAACCAGAGTCGACCCTTCGGACCGAGTTGCAAGACTGGTGCAAACGTAAGCTGTCCTATCGACGATCACCCAGTATTGTGAGGATGGATCCCTTGCCTTTAGGTTCGACGTTTCGTTCTAAGCTTGTTGAGCTGTTTGGACTAGTGGCTTTGGTGGAAATCGGCACGCCTTTCGAAACCAGCTGTTGGACTGAGTAAGCAAGACGAGCGGTGAGCAATGTCGTCCTTTGGGTGCACTGTTCTGAACTGGACGAGTTGTTTGGACTAGTGGCTTTGGTTGTGGGTCCTGCTAGCGGACCTCACTCCTCGTAAGTCAACCTGGACCGAATTGCGAGACTGGTGATGAGCTGTGTAAGTCCTCGATGTTGGGGTCGATGTTCTAAACTAGGTTGGAGCTATTTGGACTAGTGGCTTTGCTTGGTGATGATTGGGACGCCTTTCTAGCTGGGTTGAGCCGTTGGACCGAGTAGCAAAGACTTGGTGGTGAGCACTCGTTCCCTTGAGGGTGGGCTGTCTCTGAGCTGGTCGGAGCAGTTGGACTAGTGGCGACGCTTTGGTGGTGAGCGACGGATCCCCCTTGCCTTCGTGCTGGCAGATCCCCGTTCTAAACTGGGTTGAGCCGCTGGACCAGCAGCAAAGACTTGGCGACGAACAGCCTGGCCTCATCTTCGGGCTTGGAAGGTTCTAAGCTGTTTGAGCCATTTGGACTGGTGGCAACGCTTTGGCAGTGAGCTGTGGGTTCGTCCTGTAGTACATCTCCAGAGTGCTGCCGGACCTAGTGGCAATAGTGGCGGTGGCCCTTTAAGCTTGGAGAGGTCTCTTGGAACTGGTCGGAGCAGTTGGACTAGTGGCTTCGTTTTGGTGACGAGTGGTACTCCATTCTGAACTGTAGCTGAGCTATTGGACCTGCAGCAAAGACTGGTTGGAACTTGTTGAAAGGCAGTCGTTTCGAGCGTTGCCAGTGCTATACTAAAGTGGGTGTTTGACGAGACATTCATGAACTAGCTAGCAGACGAGGTGGCTAGGCGTCGAACATTGGGACGTTCGTGTTTTTCGACGAGTTCCTTAGTGTAGTGATCCACCTGAGGCCCGTCTTTCCTTCTGGTCTCGAAGGTTAGGCGATCGATGACTGTGGATCATGAGGGTGTGGTGGTGGGGCAGAGACCACTACTTACAAGCCTGAGGATGACCCTTACTGGATGATGACTTGGATGATGACTTGGCATGTGGCTAAGTCCAAAAAATGGGACTTTGTACTGAGGGGATGGACTTGGTCTCGACCATCCCTGAATCAAAAGAGACCCGCATACTAGCCAAGCTCCGCAATGGTGGAGTTTGGCTTTTTTTTTTAACCCTTATGGTGACGGTTAACATCGCAATACCCAGAGAATTTGGCTAAGTCCAAGTCTTGCCAGACCCTGCAATGAGGCAGGGTTTGGCTGTTTTTCTGACCTTTTTTCATTACCCAATATGGTGACGGTTAACATCGCAATACCCAGAGAATTTGGCTAAGTTCCACCCAAAGAAAACCCCACACCCCGCCGTCACCTGAGACCTGGCATTCGTCGCGGTTTCAGGCTCGGATTGAGTACCTGAAGCCACGACGAATACCGGGTCCAGTGTCAGTGAGGTTTGGGGCTTTTAGTCTTTTCCTGAAAAGTCAAAGTCACAGTTAGGCAAAGGGAAAACATAATTCTGAACAAAGGTTACAAGGTTTATTCGGCGTTGGCTGTACAAAGCTATACAGGTTCAATGAAAATTCAGCCTAAAAATCGAGATCCAGGCGATCTTGATGCAGCTGCCAACAAGTTCGTCCACCGTGCCTTCTTCTCGAGCTTTCGTCCGTGCACACGTTCGTGCGACAAGTTGCGCACCACCAGATGGTCTCGTGCCGTTCCTGTCTGTACTTCCTGCACACCTGGCATCTGCGGCTCCTCGTACTCTTTTCGTGGCGATGACTGGTACCCAAAATGGCTGGAAGTCTTATGAGGCGTGTCTTGCGTACTCGGTTGATGAGTTGGTTGGCCAGCGATCTTCGGTAAGTCAACTGGGAGCGTTTGCCAGCCCTATCGAGGCCGCAGACGATGACCATGTTGAGCCTGGCATTGACGAGAATCTGGTTGAGCTTTTGGAAGAAAAGGTAGCGGTGCCATCTAATCGACCTCCTGCCGACATAGAACGAGGAGATGAGGTGATTGGCCATGTCCACGCCATTCATGGTCTCCGTGTAAGTCATGGCTGCCGGTGGACAAGTGACTAGGTGTTTCTGGCCCCCGATGAGTCTTCCGACGGTACATTTTCCGGCCAAGGGATCCACGTGGGTGCTGAGTAGAGGGACGGCCTTGGTGTCACACCAGATGCTCAGCAGTAGCCGGCCGCTCTGACGCAGGATACTGTCGCCACGTTCGTGCTCTTTCTTGAATTTGCGCAACTCCTCCGTGAACTCGTATGGCATTCCGGCAGCATTGGCGCGTAGGCTCCCGCATCCGAAGGTTCCTAGCTTGGTGTAGAGGACCTGAAACAGCAGTGCCGAAGTGAAGCGGTTGTCACAGACGATGGTGTAACCCTGGTTGAGGTAGTGGCGCGCGGTGTAGATCGTTGTGTGAGCCATCTTGTTGTTCTCGAGTTCCTTAGCGGGGTCTTGGGCGGGGTCAATGGCCATGTGGCGCTTTTTTCCAATGTGTGCCTCGTCGTTGAGTATGTAACCGTCGAACGGGTCGCAGAGAGTGAAGTGTTCAAAGCCGACCTTGATGGGCTTCTTGGGCTGGTATACCTTGATCTTGGATCTTCCAGTGTATGCAGTCATTGACTCGTCTATGCAGAGAACTGATCCGGGGTTCCTGCACTTGCGGAATGCCTGGTTGATAGCCTCCATCATCGGTCGAACCTTCATTATTGCGTCCATGTCCTCCTTGGCCTTCTGCTCTTCCATGGCTTGCCTGGTCGTGGGCGATGCAGTCTGGGGATCGGTACCAGTGAAAGACGGTTCTTCGGACAGCCGAAAGTTGTTCCAAATTTGATTGAACCTTGTTCTGGTCATGGTCGATCTGATGGAGTGGTTTCCCAGGTCTGGGGACGTGGACCAATACTGCGCCATCTCCGGCAAGTCGTTGTAACCCATGATTATCAGTATTCCGATGAAAGCCAGCAACTCGTCTTTCGTCAATGGTACCCAAGCGGGAGTGGGATGTGGTTTCTTCCGTTTCGGCGATGTTTGGCAGGCTTGCGTGGTTGTCGTTACTGCTGGGTCTTGGCTGGAGTTGGAGTTGGAAGTGGCCTCTGCTTGTTCCCCTGGCTGAGGGAGTTGCGACGATACGACCGTTGAAGGTGTCTCCTTGGCAGCTGGCTCTTGGCTAGAGTTAGCCCCTGCTTCTTCCCTTTGGATTTGCGCTGGCTGGATCGGCGACGTTGACGACGAGGACTCTGACTGGCTCCTGAGTGTCTTGTCCACCTCTGCACACATCTGCTCTAGCACCAACCGTCCTGTGCTCAGATCTTCTGGGGGTTTTGTTCTCGAGTCTTCTGGGGATTGTACTGGTGGAGCGCTTGGCTGAGACTGTTGTTGGCTGAAACGGTGATTGACATATTGGGTTATCCTGGCGTGGCGCATCTCCTGGAGGTAGCAACTTCGAGGAGGCAATAATCGTGTCCTTTTTTGCTCGGGTGGCTCGGGGAACATATTACTTCTGTAGATCTTGTCGTACAGTACTACTCGCCAGCGTCGTTTCATGGCTTCTAGTTTACTCGGTTCCAGTGACGGTGGCGGTGATTGTGGGGGTGGTGGCTCGACTACGTTGGCTGTCGTTGTGGTGGCTCTTTCTTCCTCCTCATCTGACGAAACGATGCAGATTATCTCCTCGGATTCCTTACTTCTGAATCTACCTGAAAGACCCCGAGGGAAGCGAACGATTCCTCTTTTGGTTCGTCTCATAAATGGCCGCGCCTGCGATGTTGCGACTTTGGCTTTTGGCTTGGTATTTTGGCTGGACGACGAGACCGCCTCTGCTGGTGTGGGACGTAGTAGGACCGACCAACCGGGCTCATATGTGGGCAACGTCGCTTCTGATGATTGCCTTGGCATGGGAGTAGAGGTTTCTGTTAAGGTTCGAGGTCGTGGTGGGCTTTCTGGCCTTAGCGGTGGTGATGGACTGTCTGGCCTTGCTGCTTCCTCCTCACTGCTAGACGTCGTAAGGCAGGCGTCGGCATCGTCCTCTGACTCGGTTTCTTTTAGTTCGTCATCTAACTCATCCTCATCTGATTCTTGGCTGCTGCCTTCATAGTAGTCATATTTCCTCGCAGTAATATGGGTAGTCTGATTCGTCCTCCTCCTCCTCGGCGACATCTGTTTCTGGCATTGGCGGCTGTGCTTGGCTTGACCCGGCTTCTTCCATGTGGACGTCTGGTTGTGGTATTCCCAGCTGTGGTTCAGTCGGAATTCCAGTGAGTGGCAAAAACTGGCAGTAAGTGATGTGGGGTGGTGATGGACGTGGCTCCCCTTGAGTCGAAGTCCCTGCATTGCCTTTTGGTCCTGGTGTGTTGGCTGACGTGACGTTCCGTGTGCTGCGTCTGGCATTGCTGGCCCTGTCGTCCATGAATTGGTTGGTCCTCCTTATGATGAAATCTGCAGTCTCCCCGAATAATTCCATGAAAAAATCCAACTCCTTGCTCTTCTTGTTGCATCTGCCAATGTAGCCCATTGGAGGTCCGGAGAAACCTTTCTTGTCCTGGTACTCGCTCAGCTCTTCCGTCCAAACCCGATGAAGTTGCCTCCGGTTCTTGCCGGCCCTAGACTTCTCTACTACGGCGTAGCTGGGAAAGTCGTCCATCGGCGCCTCTGCAGCCATCATCCTGTTTGCCCGCTTCTGGTCGAAGAAATGATTCACATGCGGCGGGTAGGCCATTATATACGGCCACGCCTGACCACTGCACATCGCTTCTGCTCAAATGTATGCAAGATCGAGAAGTAGTTGCCACATGACGCAACGTTGTGCAATATTGTGCAACACCCGCGGAACCCGCATCTGGGTGCGGGATAGCAGGATGTGATTGCACCACGCGGAAACAGCAACCGGTCGTGAAGGGCAATGGGCCTCAGATTGCCAGACACTGCAAGGGATCATCAATTGTGTGGCTTTCGATAAAGCCGCGTGCCGTTGTTGCGAACATGGTGTTTGGCATCGGAAATTAGGAGCACGGCGGACAAGCCCACGCCTTGCTGCCCGACATGCGGGTTCGAGACCAAAAAAACAAATAAGGCTGGAAACAACATGAGAAAGGAGTGGCAGGGTGGTAGTGGGATGTAGAATGGAATTTCCGAGGGAAAAGCTGATCAATGGACATGTTACATGGATCCCAGTTTGCTAGATGTTCCCGAGACAGTGTTGCCGAATGGTTAAGGCAACCATGACACCTTCAGGGGGGGGCGGGGCGCGTTTTTTTTTTTTTACTTTGGTGTAATATCTTGGTGGCGCTTTTTCCTAGGGGCTTTTTTTTTTCCTGGGCGCGTTTTATCTGGGGGGCGTTTTGCCGGGGCATTTTTTCCTAAATCCATACTGCGAATATCTTATTTAGCATGCTTCGGACGTTGTAACATTTAAAAAATATTTCCTCGATTTCCGCTATTAAAAAAAGGGCGTAAAATGTGTGTAACGTTCCTCGTTTGCTTTGCAAAATTGCATGCATGATCGCTCTCGCTCTTTAGCTAACGAGGCCAGAAAAAAAAATTCAACATTGAATAAAAATAACATTCTAAAACAAAGATACAATTATGAAAAGGTGAAATAGTTCTATCATATGCAACGTTGCAAACATTTATAGAAAACATTTTTATTCAATGTTGAATTTTTTTTTTCTGGCTGTAAAAGTACTTCCTCGATTATCCGGTACTTTGCAATGGTGGACACCACGGTGATTCCTGAAAATATCGAGAATCAAGGAAGAATTTGCACAGCGAAAAAAAAAACAAGCAAAATAAAAAAATAAAAAAATGTTTTCCATCAATGTTTTTAATGCAGCACATTATTGTGTGCACGGCGTATCTTGAGTCCCTCTGGTATTTTATGAGCGGCTATGTCTTCCTGGAAGGGGCGGCATTAATCGACGACCGCCATTGTTTTTGTAACTATTTTGGATAACAACAAGGCACTCTGCTACCAAAAACATACAATCGGTTATTTGTGTTCATTCTGGGGCGAACTCAAGATAGGCTGCGGACACTATAAACAACTATTTCAGCTTGTTATACGTATTTGTAGCAACGATTTAGAATGTATGTCATTTTGCACGGCAAACGACGAAGGGTTACACATCCACACACATTTTTTTTTTTAACGACGGAAATCGAGCTGTTCTTGTCAAAACTAGCACACCATGGTAAATACGAACCATGGCGGCAACGTATGATTGTTTCTATTGTCTGAATTAAAATTAAAGCCAACTGGTGCACCAAAAATTAAAGCAACAACGTTTCGGAGAAAACATCCGTCATCAGGTTTCAATAAAACACACAAAAAAATCCCATGGCAGAGGACTGCCGAATCATTCAAGCTTAAAGGAGGAGTCTCGGCGGTTTGCCGAGACGAAGGACAAGTTTCTTAACTCCACCTTTTTCGTCTGCCTCTTCTGAGGGACGGCTCTAGAGGCTTGATGAATTTTAATCGTTTTAATAGTGTTTTAAATTTTAAATTGGTGCGAACTTGAACGTACTCCTCCTTTTAAGCTAGAGTGCCTCGGAAGTACCCTGCCCTGGGATTTTGGTGTGTGTTTTATTGAAACCTGATGACGGAGAATGGTTTCTCCGAAACGCTGTTGTTTTAATTTTTGTTGCACCAGTTGGCTTTAATTTAACTCAATCACTTTAAAGGTGCTCTTTCTTTATTATTGTTTCTATTGTATCAATGAATGCAGAGACTGGTCACTCGTAAAAAATATTGTTTCCTAAACGGAATGATGACGTCCGTTTCAATCATAAAAATTAAACAAAAACGTATCCTCGATTTCCACCATTTGAAAACTGTGTGCAAAGTGTACGTAACCCTTTCTCGTTAGCCTTGCAAAATTATATACCTTCTAAAGCAAAGCAATCTAGGTACATGCTAAATCAAATCAAAGTAGGCGTACAAACACACTAACAAACAAAAAAAATCGTACGTTTATCCTGTAGATGTGCTAAGGATGTGCTAAGCCTGCAGGTGTGCTAAGGAATTTGACGTAACAATTGCATTAAGCCTGCATCTAAATTGTAGTTTTGCTTTGGGGATCAAAGAAACTACATGAACAGTGAATCGACGCCAATAGAGTGAGTGCTAACGATACGACTAGTATACTAACGATACGACTAGTGTACATTAAACTTTGGCGATGTTTTAGGGATGTTTTGAACCTAGAAGAGAACAAACAAACAAGCACGGGAGCCGGGTACGTGTTCAACTACGTATAGCAAACAGGAGAAAGGGAAGGAAACCGAGAGGAGAGGGAGAGGAGGGGAGAGGGGAGGGAGAGGAATGGCGGAAAGGGGAGTGTTACACAAACAAAAGTCGACTGTTGCAGTGAACGATCAGGCAGCACCGAGCAAATACTGGGAAACAACCACGGGTCAAACAAATCCCCGGGCGAAGCCGAGTACGATGCTAGCATTAGTATACATTAAACTTTGCCGATGTTTTGGTAGGGTTCCCAGACCATCACCAGACCTAGGTGGGTCCGACTGGGGAAGCACAAAACGTGCATTATTATTTTTCTCGCTTCTTGTGCGTGCCTCAAATCCTTGGTGGCCTGTTTAAATATTAAATATTACAACCCAAACCTCGTAAAGCACTGAAAAATCTGAGACATTCGTCATGTTTAAAATTAAAAGGACATACCATCTCACTATATTCGAGCATCCTGCGCGAAATAGCTTTTGCAACGCTTACATATAGGTTAAGAGTGAATGTAGCGAGCAAAACCGTTTCTCACGAGGGGAAAAATAGGAAAATAAATGCCTTTGCAACATTTGCACGCGTCTGAAGTAATGTTGCAAAACTGAGCCATACAGGAAAAACCATGCAACCTGGAGGAACATGGAGATATCGTTCGGTTTGCTCACTCCATTGGCGTCGATCCACGCTTCGTTTTAAGCGTGTAGCACACTACTCCGTTCCGTTCCGTCACGTCACGTCGCAGGCCGTCAAATTTCTATTCGGATTAAAGGCATGTAAGTTAGAGGAGCCACGTAAACTGCTCCGTCCCGTTCCGTGACGACCCGTCGGCTGACGGATGGGATTGTCGAGGCTGATTCCTTTCAGACAAAAACTGATGGCATCGGAGAAGTGTACGCACCTGCCGTCAGTCGTTGGCCGTCGTCGTCCGTCACGAATCTGCGCACAACGCCTTTTCCCCACATATAGATGCGAACCTAATGCAGTTTATTCTGGACTTAAATGTCATCATGGCCGAGCGTAACGAATTAATGTCTAATTTACTACGACTTTATTTTCAATTACCAGCTTAAGGTCACTACAAGTCCGTTTTCATTTGCATTGCCAATTTTGGTGCGATCAAATTTAAATGTTCAGCGGAACCGACTGAAACGGTTAGCGACGGAAGCAATGTGCGATGGACCATCCGTTGCCGTCAGTTCGTCGGAACGGAACGGAGTAGTGTGCTATAAGCTTTAGGTGGTTTCTTTCTGATTAGTTTGTCTGATCAAACTTTGACGTCATGAGCAATTTTCAGAATAGTTTTTTTTTTTTAGCGAATTTGAGGATCAAACATTCAAGTCAAAGCAATGAAAATAGCCTATCCGAAGCGTAATTTAAGTATCTTTCATTTAACGCTACTCTTATATGTATTTGTAAGTGCCTTTATTCAAGAGGTACACGCACACATGCACGCACATTACACGTTTTTAATGATGTGTACTCTTGGTCCATTAGTACGTTAGAAAAAATTTTGTTGAATAACAAAACTTTTCAGTAATAATTTCAAAATTTAACCCACTGCAGTTTTTATCTAATTTGCACAACAGTTTACTCTCCACGGAAAAATTAGGAAATGATGCTTACATGGACCATCAAGTAGCAGCTGTGTAGCTCCGCTTCTTTTTTTTGTGGGGGGGGGGGGCAATGACGGATACAATTACAGCCCTTCCCCCACTCCACCTGCTTTTTTTAATAATCCTTATCTGGACTCCTGTGATTGGTAGTGGGTGTTGTTTATTTACTGTTAAGGTTTTCAAGTATAATAAATATATAAAATATAAAATATAAAATATAAAATATAAAATATAAAATATATTCAATTCAATTCAATTCAATTCTAATAATCCTTCATTCAGTCTGCTCCTGAGCTAAGTCCGCTCTTAAGCGAAATCTATAATAGATAGGATCTAAATGGTGCTTTCACACGCAGTGGCTTGTTTCTGCGTTTGTCGGTAGGTCTCCCCGAGCCAAATCGCTCTGTGTGAAGGGACCGTCGATGCCGCCGATATTTTTAGCCATTATCGCGCGTTTTGTGGTCCGTCTGTGTGTGAATGTGAGGGTTGCACACACACAAATGTTTGTAGTAGGTGGATTTACGTCTACGGATCATTTTGGAGATCGAAGCAAAAGAAATGTCATAAACGATGCCGTACTTTAATTGCCGGTTAGGGAGAAATCGCACTGCAGTATTCGCTGAGGAAGGAAAACTATTAAAAATTGGCGTATTAGGCCTGTACCCAATTCGATATGGGAAGGATTGTACTTGATAATTCTTCAGCTTATATTGTGACGCTGTTGTAATAATATAAGAATAAATAAGCCGACCAATGCACAAACGTATAAAAAGCACGTCGTCTCGAGGTTACTTTCACCTCGTCAGCAGGTGCACCAGAATCCGTAAAAATTTCGTCAACATGTCAAAAAATACAGTTCATGACAGTTTGAGCATACACTGTTAAAAATTTCCGTATTTTCACCGTACAACGTCCGTAAATATTTACGGAACATGCCGTAACATATATTTTACGGAATAAAGTACCGTAATTAGACTGATAATTACTGTTTAGCATGACTTCAACTCATCTTTACTTAATTAATGCTCCGTAAATTTAACCGTTGCTCAAGATAACAGGACGTCCGTTAAATTACGTTCATTTTCCTGTTAGCAGTGTTACCATTGACTGTCACCGTAAAAAAACGGAAATTTTTTTTTACAGTGAGCGTAGTAAATTGAAGCACAGGCCACCTGACTTCACTTCTCCTCTATACATTCACAGGGGTGAGATCGAATAGTCTTCCTATGCTTATCCGTTTTGCCCTGGTTACGCTTCGGTTTTTTTTTTCAAGCTGTCATAAACTGTATTTGTAACATGTTGACGAAACTTCTATGGATTTAGTGCACCTGATGACGAGTGAATGTAACCTCGAAACGTCGCGTATGTTTGTGCCCTGCTTGGCTTTTTTATTCTTATATTATTATAGTGATTGTTTTACTTCATTCGTGACGATGTTGTGGCAGTGGTAAGGGGTGAGAAATGTAAGCTACGATTAGTTGTGTAAATGAGGCTCATCGGTTCATACGTAGACTGTTAGGGCCACCGCGCACACAGCGGCCTGTTCGCTGCGGCCAACGAGAATGCTTACGGTGTATGTAGCAACGCGCACTTGGCCGCAGCGGCCAGCCTGTCGCCGCGACCATTGGGATCCCGGGCGGCGTGCCACAGGGCGACCATACTTGGTCCGTGTTCATTTTTCACCACGTGATCGAGAATTTTCAATGAAAAACAGACGTGGTCGCGCAGCATGTCGCGGTATTTTTGGGCCGCCACGACCACTGGCCGCGCGACCTGGCCGCTCATTGCGCGGGCGCCCTTATAAGACGGAAAGTCACATAGACACACGCATCTGTATTTGTTTGTTATGCAGAAAATCAACGACCACACATTGCGCAAATGTTGGATAGCTCACATCAATTTAGTTCTGCTTCACCCAGTCTGCCTAATTTCACAGATGGGGGGGGGGGGGCGAAACATTTTTGTAAACAAAGCTAAATGTTTCCTATGTGTGACGTCACGTTCCATCCGTATCAACTCGAAACGGATGAATCTGCAGCTGCGAGTTGATTTTTAACGACAGTTCCTGTTAAAAAGCTGCTTCAGCTGCGGAGTTCACCTCGAAATTTGCTCTAAATGGTATAGCAACGACATCTCGTGGAACAGAACAGAATTAATAGAAGGGCAATCCACAGCCGGTTGAGTAAAGCAGCCTGTTGTTCTCAATAGGGAATGCTATTTCAAAAGGCCCACTGGTGTAAATGTTTAACAATTTTCTTTCAAAGTATATACCCTCTGAGTATTTTCGTGTGCCCCTGGAATGTAAGGCTTCGGCAACATTTGCTTAGGCTTTGGAGATTTGATAGCTCCCAGGCCATAGCCATGGCGCCAGAAGGATAATTTTTCTAGGTAACTCCAATAGCAAATTCCAAGGATCTTTTACATGTCTTAATGGAGATGAGCAGGAGTCATCACAGGGCCCTTTGCTTCCCGAAAACACCATGGGTGGCTGAGGTAAGAATCGAACCTTGCAACTCTGGCGGGAAACCTCTTAGATGAAAAATAGCATACGCGACTGGGCTGCACAATATGGCTGCCGAAAACGCCGCTGATGCGATTGATTTGTCTTGTTGCCGCTTTCTCCAACCGAGGACATCGTTTTCAGTAAAAAAGAATGCTACCACTCTTCCTTGAAACGCTTTTTTGGATAAACAAACACGTCGCAGTTTACTGAAGAGCCATGTGCAGTAGAGATATTTAATAGCTTTGTGGCAAAAGGCTATATGAAAATTTATTGATTTGTACGTGTAAGCTATTTTCCGGGTGATTACTGGGCCTAAGTTAGTGAATTACTAAGCTTATTGGCAGTCTCCGCTATTTGGTAGGAGATGAAGGGAATCACCGCACAAAAATCCACCAATACGATTTGCTCGGCCAATTCCCGAACAAACCTTAAAGAAATGAATTGGGCCACTCGTGGCAGCCATTTTGTCTACCCTCTTAATATTGTTGTAGGTCGGGCCGGATGGTTTACTGACCATGGTCGTACTAACCATCACGCCACCTCGCGCCATTTGCCTAGCCTACACTGAATGTAGCAAAATCGTGACACGCAGGTTGAAAACAGTTGAAGGTTCTGCCTTAACATCGGTTTTTTTTTAGTAGTTCAGTTTTGCAACATTACGTCAAACCAAAAGTGGACAGATATTTTTTTTGGATGCGTTATTGTCTCTCGTAATTCGCGACTTTCCTTAGGGTCAGGCTCAGTAGGATATTTGCATCCTACTCGTTGGAGCCACAGTCGTTTTTGTTGTCGTGCGTTATTCTGTCTGTCTGTCCAGTCGGCCTGACTTCTCTTTTGACTGAAAGGCTGTTGTACCTAAAAGCCAAACAAAGATCGGCAAATTTCAAACTTCAAATTTCGCGTGTACTATAGCGCACCGTCAATACGACCAAACGCTGTCCGCTGCTAATGGCAACCGAACAACGGGTGCCGCCATCTTGTAACGGATGTAAACACTCGCGTTTGACGCAAGCGGACGATGTTTGGCTGGTTTAGCCTTGCCCAACTCGTTTACGAATGGCTGACTTTCTGGAATTACTCGAAAAAAGGACGAACCATTTTGCCCCTCGTTCAATACCGCAGCCCAGAATCCTACAACTGTACACCATTTTAATGAAGAAAAAAAACATGACATCAGCGCTGATCACATACGACAAACGAAAATAAGAAAATGGCGACAAGGTGAATTTTTTACCCGTTTTTTACCCCTCTAATACAACGGGCCAAAGCCAGAAGCAAAGTATCCAAGGTCACGTGATTACAGTCCCGCAGAGGTTGTGACGTCTATTGCCACTGCTCTATTGGTGGCGCCCTCCAGATGCGAACGTTAATTTCTAAAGTGTCAATACGAAAGGTCTTGAGAACCTAACCTCATCACCCAAAAAAATCTATCCACTGAACGTCCAACGTATGTTAATCTTGCAAACCCATTCAGTTTGTTTAATTTTTTCCTTGCAGGGTCCTACGACAGTTTTGCTACATTCAATTAAATTTACGTAAATGTCACAGAACTACATGTTTACGCGCAGGATACTGGAAAATAGCGGGAGGTTATGCCTTTTAGGGGCTAACATTTGAGGGTTTGTAACATTGTTTGAGGTTTCACTTACTACTGCAAAACTTAGTCGCATAGCAAAGTTACGGAAGCAACTTCGTTTAATAGTTCCAGTACAGTCCTGATTACAGAAAAAAGAGCTCGGTGACGAGTAATTAAAATAAAAAAAGCTTATAGCCTACAAGGCGGAAAAGACAGAATTTATCCCGTTTTCACAGAAAGGAAAGCAGATAAAAAGCTTTTGCCTAAAGGGCAAATCCCGTTTCGCCAAACTAATTTGACAAAATGTTACGTACACGAAATTTAATACATTATTTCTATGCAATGGGGATTTAAAGGGCAAACATTTAACAGAGACAAGCAGTGGCAGAATAAGACCAATTGATTTATTTGCGTTTAAAAACTGGCGGAAAAACGTGTAGTTTAAATATTGTTTAGAATGCTTGGTCGTCAATAGGTCAATGCCAAGGTTCTCTTTTAAGAATAGTTAGTTATACACATGATGGTTACCCTTTCCGAAACTGGAATTTCTGTTTTGCAGAATCAATACATTCTTCAAAAATTTAACATTGCAAAACTACATGCATGCATAATTGGAAGGAATTTGTGATTAGTTGCGGTTTCTGATGTTATGTGTTTAGCTGTAGCGAGCGCGGTAGCGCGAGCGACGCACGTAATTTGAAAAAAAAAATTATTCTGCAAAACAGGATTCTGCAGATCGGATGTTTGTCTATAAATGTCTGACCATTACACGGGAATCATGTTTTAAATTTCGTATGCCTAAAATTTCGTGGACGGGATTTGGCGAAACGGGATTTGCCATCTAGGGCAAAAACTTTTAATCTGCCTTTTTTTTGGCAAAACGGGACGTAACCATTGGGGCTGCTAACATTGAAGTGTCAAGGTTCAAATATTCGCTTTGGCGTGCCTCAGTTTGAGACCGGAAGTGGCGCCAAAAGAAAAACTTTTTTGTCTTTGTGAGTTCTAAATCGCTCATGATATTGAACATAAACTGGTTACTCAAAATAAACGCAAACAGCCCGCTAAATTAGTGTTAACCAAGTAAAAACCTAGCCAGCGAGAAAATTTACGTATTAGTCGATGTGTAAACGAGCCCTAATACTGCTACACAAGTTTACGAAACGAAACGATAGACCGCATTCGAGATAGCCTGGTCGATGGATGTTATTAAGGCGCAACACTTGTTTTCGTGCTTCCGTGCTAACTAGTGATATTGTGGTGATAAATGATACCTATAGGGCGCGTATAGCAATGATCTCATGTTGTGTTCTCGCAACTAGAAGCTAGACAAATGAAGTTTCAACATGGCTATTGTGTTCGTTCTACCGATTGGTAAAGAAAGATTAAACAACTAGCTGTACCCGCGGCGTAACATACGCCAGTCTAGCCGGTTCCCGCATAATAGTTTACTGGGCGGCATGAAATGAAAACGGCTCCGAACCCTTCTCTCTGTACCCTCCCCTGCTTCCTTCCCCCAAATTCTCCCGCTGCATGGTCAGAATTCCCCCCCCCCCCACTCGCTGGTAACCCCTGCCCCTTCCACATCCCACACCCTCCCACCCCTCGCATTTCCCCATTGTGTGGTCTGAATTCTCCTCCCCCATCCCTGCTTCCCCTCCCATTGAACCCCTGTTGTTTTGCTTTCTTAGGGAAGTCAATATTTTGTTCAATGGAGGATGCCACTGCTATGTTGCTGAATTGCCCGTTTCTCCGTTGTGATACAAAGCGTGATAAACCCAGCAACGATCGTGCATGCAGTGATTGTTACTCAACCAAATTTGAAACTCTTCAAGTCGGCTCTAGGAGCTAGCATTGTTAAATCAATAATGAAGCAGTAGTTCGTTTGTTAGTGATTGTTGCTTACATTGTAGGTCGCTTGCCGTCTTTCATTGTAGTGCATAATGATTTTGCTAACTGCCACCCAAGCGTATTATACAGACGTGAGCTCTGAAGCGAATGGAACAAATTTGCTACTTCAGGAGAAATTCTTTATTCTTGCAGCGGATGGGCACGCGTTCAATTTGTAGCAAGTTGTAGCAATGTTTGAAATTACTGTTGCACTTTGTTCTTTACCCTAGTTGTTATTTACAATACATTTTATTTGTTAAGTATTGCCGTAGTCATTTAGTAGAAACTAGAAACAAATCATAAATAAATAACGTTTGACTATAGCACATAGCGTTCGGCGAGCGAGAAGATCTCGCTGTATAAACGCCCCCTTTACGTCCCGTTTATGAAACGACTCGCCTTTGTTCTCGCAGCCAGAAGCTAAGAATCGTCTGAAATGCCAACATGGCAGCGGATTTAGCTCTGCCGGTTCGCAACGAAAACAGTCTTTAAAGTGAGTTCAGACGCGACTGCGTTCATTTAACCGAGTGACGTGGTAACCAGGTGTCCAGGTAGGTTATTATCACAGCAATGACACTACCATATATTTGAACAAATATTCCAATAGTTATTTTCTTTTAGAAATTGCTGTTTGGACAGTTTTAAAATATGCAGCTTTTTTCACATTTGTAGCAACCGTCCTTTATTTAATACAGGATGGACCACAAAAAACTGACGAACCAAAATTTTCCAAGTTCAACTCTTCTAGTTAGCACCCCTCAGAACCAGGAGAGGACAGAAATCTTCCGTTTCCTTAGATTTGATTTCTGTCCTCTCCTGGTTCTGAGGGGTGCTAACTAGAAAAGCTGGACTTCGCAAATTTTGGGTCGTCAGTTTTTTTGTGGACCACCCTGTATTTGGGTTGCCTTCGTCGCACACGACAGGAGTGATTACGACATGGAATTCTGAATTTTGGGATGTATGTCTCACGAACCCCATTCAGGCAAGGACATGAAGTTGTAGGTGGCTCCCAATGGGCGCCGCCATGTTTCTTTGTTTTTAAAATTGTTTTAATGTGAAATTCTATTTGGCTATTTTTAGGGAGTCATAATCTAATTTTGTAAATAAAATAAATGCATAAATAATTGTGGGATTGCTTTACGCGAATCTCATACAGACGAGAACAGGAAGTTAGCTGGCGCCATGTTGGAGTTACAAGGGGCCGACCAAGCACCGGAAGGAGTACAGATTGCGAAGGTATGAAATTCGTTGTTTCTATAGTACAGTTGTAATCTCCTGGTGGCTCGTAGAAGGCAAAACTTGAATTCAAAAATGGCGGCAATCGTTACCATGGTAACTGTGGTAATGGCGACAATACCTTCGGAAGTGGACGAAATATTCGTGCGTGGGGAAACATATGAAGTTGAAGAACTTGTTCTGTGTTCGATTGACTAGATTCAAATCGTATTCAGTACATTACAAGAAATGTGAACCACGGAAAGAAGCTTCAATCTGAGCGGCCGCTCAGCATACTTCTTGGAACACAAAACCATGCGTTATACTTAGCTCCTCTCGTAACTACAACCCACTTTAAAATTGAACGTTTGATTAAAAAAAAATATAAAACTTGGTCAGCCAGTTCTCATCTATCTTTATGTCGTAATCTTATGATATATTTTAAGCGGTTAATTTGGTGGATACGGGAATGTGCAACAATATACATGTAAAATGGACGAAGCCAGTAGGACAGGCGAAATGCAAATAAAAGTTGTATTTTGGTACCAATATACTGGTGAGCGGTACCTTCATCAGAGGATGGTAAAAAGATAAAAACACCTTACATATATCCAGGTGTCCACCCAACAGCTGTCGTTTTTTACTTGCTTCTTAACGACACCTGTTGGGTGGAGACCTGGATAGCCATTATGTAAGGCGTTTTTATCTTTTTATCTTTTTACCCCCTCTGATGAAGGTACCGCTCACCAGTACATTGGTACCGAAATATAAGTTTTAATTGAATTTTACCTGTGCTACTGGCTTCGTCCATTTTACGATTAATTTAGTATTGTTATCGTGATCATTTTGTTTTAGTAATGCTAAATACTTTCGATCTCCATGATCTTTGCCCTTCCGCCGGTTACTTGACGGCAACACCTTCTGGCTGTAAATCGTTGAAAGCAGGTATACTAGTTTCACCCTAATGTTTACCATTGACAGCGAAAGAGTGGCATTACTTTTACACTGCATTCTTTACTTACCTAACAAATTATATTGCGCGATGGCAAAATTGCCAACCCCGCTTTTAAAAATTTTGTAACTTGTCAAAGCGGCGAATCATGTGCATTTCGTCCGGACGGAAATCTTTGCAGTTGAATTATGTAAAGTAGCCATGCTGTTTGTATTCCCTCACTCTATTGGCGTCGATCCACGCTTCGTATAGTTTATTTTTTTCAGATTGGTTTGCCCGATCGAACTTTGACGTGTATATATTAGCAGTTTTTCAAAGCAGTTTTTCACGTATTTTAGGGTCAAAAAGTCAAGTTACAGCAATGAAAATACGCCTAAGCTGAAGCTGTACGTGATGGGCACACCAAACTTACTCACTGTTTCCTTTTGAGGCGATTTATCCCTCCTGATTGTTGTGTGTCCGCGGCCACCTACAGCACGAAACCTGCTTGTTGATTGCTACCATCTTGATGATATTCGTCGCCGTTTCCAACTTCGGCGAGAAGAGCGCGTCAATTAGGCGATAAGTCCGTCCTCATGTCCAGGTTTTTATTTTTTTTATTTTTGCAGCAGGTAGAGCTCTATGATAAGGTCTAGATTTGGGGTTTGTTTAACATATCTCTGCAATGTGTGGCGCAGTGGCAACCCGGACCACTACACTGTGACTGAGGTTGGCGCTTAATGACCCTGCTGTCAACGCGCCATTAAGCAGCATTTTCCCCTCCCCCAACCCCTATCCGAAGCTAATTTAATTATCCTTATTCGGTGCTACTCTCAACTTTGTAGGTGCCTTAGTTCAAGAGGAGTAGATGTACAGCGTACGTGTCTAATGATGTAGACTAGTTACGTCGCTTGCTCCGTTGGCGCCGTCTAGCTTCGCTCGAGGAGATATTTCCTCGCCATTCATACTAACAGGCAGAATCTGGACCACGCCCAGAGAACTTCACACTTATAAAATAAACGTCAAACAGTTCAATTCAGTTATTTCAAGCATAATAAATTCTGACTTGAGCCTTTCAGCCTTTGTCACCTTTTTAAATAAGGTGTAGATGCCTGCGTATTTTGGCACTATTCGTCTGTAAGTGTCATCCCATGCCTGTATTCTGCACGTGCCTGTCGGATCGAAGCTGGAGGATTGACGACATTTTTTGTTGAAAGTCGGACCGAGGTATCACACCCAAAAGGATTAGAATGTAGTGTGCACTTTTATTAATGCTTCACCTCATAAACCAATTATTTGGCCTGTAAATTGTTGCTGTTCCGGTATTAATTGTCATCCCAGAACTATAATGTTAGCATTCTATGTCCACCTCTTCGACCTTTTATGCTGCGGCGAATGACCTTACATCCGACGTGGCAAGTCGTCCACTTTCACTACGGAATAAATCAAGACACACGCTAGTGTGTCGCCCGTCAAGGTCAACGATAACATCCAGATAAAATATATATATATATATATAAGCAAGGCGACCACTAGATACGTTTTATCTTTACAGCTAAGGTAATTTGGCTGTTTTCAGCTTTCTGAGAATAAATAACAATGCGACAGAAAAGGCTGAAACTTGTTTGACCGGGAGATTTTGGTCGCCTGACAACATAAAAGTCACTATTAATGACACAGCTTACCATTTTCTTGTTAAAAAGCGGCGTGAATAACGTTGATATTTGCCTAACTACTGGCTACTGGCTACTAGTAACGCTTTTCTTGTATCACGAAAATAAATTCTTCCATGTTGAATAAAGCTGGTACTTAGCTCATTTTACAGGTATTGCTACGGAGATGCGTCATTTTCACAAGGCCTCTGGTCAAGTGGTTCAGGGGTTAGGCATCTCTCAACGACCAAATTGATTGTTTTTTATTGTTTTAAACATTGTTATTATGCACCAATGTCAAACTGAACATTCAATAAATCAGCGCGTCTGCAGCACTAATAAGAAATACTAATCATATGGGAAAAAAGGTGACTGCTGTTATCAAAATGTAACGAAAGCCAAAAAAAAAAAAAAAAAATGGGCCAGAAAACTATATTGGCCATCTCATAATTACTAAAAAAAAAAATACATTTCGTAAATTTGGACCAAAAAAAATCTGATATCTACCCCCAAAACA
>JAHWFP010120618.1:31088-44357 GCA_023313725.1 Lithobius niger | reverse complement strand
AAACAAAACTTGTAAAGGATTCCCGCCAAGCTTTTCGGTCGTGTGAAGTCGTGATATCAAACGTCAAGCTCTATTCGCGAAGCTAATTCCACCGACTAATACTTCGAACGTTAAATGAAATGAAAATCGAGCTGCAATCAATTTTAATATATTTCATTTAACCTTCGAACTCTTAGCCGGTGGGATTAGATTGGCGAAAGAGATTGGCGTTTGATATCACGACTTCACACCGCTGAAAAACTTGGCCTGATTCCTTAACACGTTTTGTTTTGGGTTAGATTTTTAGTCTCTACTGCCTACGTTTAAAAAAAAAAATGCGGTTTCCGATGACAAACGCTGAGTGGCGATTGCTTGATCTTAAAGGGTTTAATGTTCGGACGGACACGGTCAAGGTTGGGGCGTGATTTGATTGAGATTTACGGCGAAATGATGAGGCAGAACCGCAACGCCTATAAAAAGTAGTTTCGTAGAAAACCAAATCAGTTGGATACTGGGGCACTACAATACTTTTTGTATTTCCTTTATTATTATTATTACGGGACTTACGATTATAATAAAAGGTTTACAATAACGAAAAGGTGATTTGAACTTTGAAAGGGAATCAGACCTGGGGCTAATCGTTATTTGATGTATTCCGATGCAATAAGGATATAATAACGGGATGTTAAAATTATTGTCATTTCGTTTTTACATTCAGGTTTTACACAATAGGGCGGTGAGCTGTCCCAAAAGGCTTTTCACCTTTTACGTTTATGGTCGTGCATTGGCGTTAAATTTCGACATTTTCAGCCGTAAATCAACTGCTATAAAAACTGGCATGATGGAATCGCTGACATTACAAGAAGAACGACTGTAAACACGATTCCGTTTTACAAGGGCGATTTTTTTTCCCACAATGAATTTTACAATGAGAACAATTTTCGCCTTCCTATCACTGGTTGCTGCGTGGGAAATACAGGATGTTGCCTGCAGCGCTCTACCTGAAGTAAGTCGCGAATAATTTAAGTTTTCTTAAGACTAAAATCCATGTATTTTGCCGGTACCTAGCCGATGCCGATCGATACCTAATCGATTCCCATATAAACAGCAGTGTTGGTTGTTGTGATATCAACTTAATTTGTGTCGTTTATCTCGCTTGATTGTAAAGTTATCGAAAATTCAAGCTTTTCTAGTGCTGCGCTGGATATGGGTATCAAAACGCATTTTTTTGATCGATCCGATTGGCCGATCAATAGGCCTATAGGCCAATCGGTAAACTCCTAGTTTTACGGCTGGGCCGATCCAGATATCTCTGAACCCGATCTTCTCCGATATTTGCAATATAGGTAGAAATCGGGATCGGTAGTTAGACTCAGATAGCTCGGCAATAAACCAAATTGAAGATATGTTCACTTCTCGTGACAGCTTTTGTTGTTTGAATACAACATTTTTCCAATGGTCCAAACTCCAAGCAGCTGTCTCTTATTGTTTAGAAATTACAAGACTATATGTTACATTTTATTGCGGGGTGGTGGTGGGGGGAGGGTGTTTGTGTTTTAAAATATTTCCATTAATTGGAAACTGGGATCGGTTATCGGGATTTGGTATCGGCCAGTTTCTTTTATTGATCGGCTCGGGAACGGCTCTGGTAGAAAAAAGCTGATCGGC
The DNA here is from genome assembly GCA_023313725.1 of Lithobius niger. NCBI lineage: Eukaryota > Metazoa > Arthropoda > Chilopoda > Lithobiomorpha > Lithobiidae > Lithobius > Lithobius niger. Next base: position 42,710 of record JAHWFP010120618.1, on the reverse strand, counting down.
CCAGCTTTACCTAATTTATATCGCTGATTTGAATTGCGGTCAAATCTATCCAGCTAGTTGGTTAAATCAGATTTGTAATCAGATCTGAAAACCAAATCTGCTCGTCTAGTGGTAAATACAAATCCAGATCATGTCCTGTTCCCGTTGCCGTTCGGACTTGGGTCCGTTTTGCAAACGACTCCCCTTTGCCTTCTCGCAGCTAGATTTTAATCGCGACGGGAAAAATGTCGTTGTCATGGTAACGACACTACCTGGATTAGCTGAATCCGACTTTGATTGAGTAAATGCTCTAAGTCTTATGAACCGTGACAATAAGATAAAGAATTCCTCCTGACGAATTTTCTCACTCGCATTTTCTTACTTGAATGTTTTTGTTCCGAGTCGACATAGCCAAAACCGCCGCCATGTTGGAGTTTCAGATGATTTCTAGCGTCTAGCTGCGAGAATGCAAAGGCGAGTTGTTGCGTAAACGCGCCCTAAAATTGAGACTGCCTGAGCGAGAATTGAACCCTCGTCCTTTGAGACCAAAGACCGAACTCAATCGCCAAGCCATGCGAACACGGACTGTTTTGTATTTCTGTATTCATTTAACACTAATATGGCCCATTTGGCTTTCCGTTCCTGTTTATTCTTGACTTCTAGCTTTATTATGTGTTCCTTTCGGCCAGGGTATAGATAAGTATAGGTTGTGGCGCTTTTCTGGAAACATGGGATAAGATAATACCTGCTTTCAGCAACGGCACCAAAAGGTGGCCCGTGTCAGGTACTCGGAGGAGACGAAACTTGAAATAGAAATGGCAGCATCGTTACCATGGTTACCACAGAAATAGACGAAATACTCGTACGTGGGAAACAGTCTGAAGTAACTTATTCTGTGTTCGATTGAAACTGTATTTAATTCGTTACAAGCAACGTGGTGCACGGAAGAAGCTTCCGCCTGAGCGGTCGCTCAGCACACTTCTTGGAACACGAAACCGCACGTTATACTTAGCTTCTCTGGGAACTATTTACCCATTTTAGAACTGAATGTTGGATTTAAACAAATAAAATTTGTTCAGCCAGTGCTGATCAATCTTAAAGTTATTTTAATGTCCTAATCTGACCTATGCTATTTTTTAAGTGATTAAGTTTGTATTCTTATTGCGATCAATTTGTTTTAGTGATGCTAAATAGTTTTGATACCCATGATGCTTTGTGCATTCTGTTACTTGACGACAGCGTCCTCTGGCGGTAAATCGTTGAAAGCAGGGACTAGTTATTATGGCCAGTGAACTATCTGGCCCGATCTACAACGATTTAGAGGGGGTAGACAAAATGGACGCCACGACTGTCTCATTTTTTTTAGGTCTGTTCGAGATTTGGCAAATCGCATCGGTGAATTTGTGTACGGAGAGTCGCGACACCTGTTGGCATCTAGTGGCGGTTTTCAAATTGTAAATTTAATTTTGCGTCTATTTGCGCGACAGATATTTAATACGTGTTAAAGCATTTTAAAATAGTTATTAAGTTATCAGACAGCCGCAGTTAAGCTATTTCTCTGCGCGTGGAAAAAAAAAACCCGACACGTTCGTGTATCAGTTTTTCTGAACTTTTTCCACATTGTTACCCTCTTCATTGGTAACGACGGGGGGGGGGGGGGGCGGGAGGGAGAGGAAGTGCAACGTTTGTGACATCATTTTCTTTGGGAAGGGGTGACAAAGTGTATGATGTCATTTGTGTATGCCTCCATTACTTTGCATACAAAAATTACGGTGGCGTCTCGTGTAAATGCCTAAGTAATATGGCCCCTAACGAACGTCGGAAATCACGAAGGTCCGTAACTCATCCCATCTATACAATCTATCGCAACCTTTAATCCATAACGTAGTTTCTGCAATTCAGGTACAGCTTTTGTTGTTCTTTTCATTACCAGGAATTAGGACACCTTGTCTGATCCAGTCTATAGCTTGCCTGCAAGAGCAATCGAATAGCTTGGCCTTCAAACCAGTTAGGCCTAAACCTCCGTTGCTAAAATAAAATAAAAAATTTTCAAAATGATATGGAATTAGTCAGAGCAAAAAGCAGAAAGTTAAAAAGCACTTTAGTTATTAAAAACACATACAGAGTAGCCATTAAGTGCTTTTTTTGAATTAGTCAGAGCACACGTTCGTTCAATCGAGACCATTTGTTTTGTTTTGTTCGTAAAGCATTATCTCTTACATACCAAGAGAAGTTTTTGAATTAGTGCTTCATTAATTTTTTTTTTAAATTCACTTTCCATCGAAAATCCATGTTATTTTCACCCAAACCACTAAAAATGCTATAGAATCATACGGGGAGTGTTCTGTCCAAGGAAACTTTCCACTTTATTATGTGCTTAAACTAAACGAAAAAATAAGTTGACTTTTTTTTTTAAATTTTACTGTAGGGCAAGTAGTTTTGCTGCTATAATTTTTTTGTTTCGGTCCTAATGTGTATGGATCATTGTCCAAGAGCCCTAGTGCGCTGAAAGCTGGTAATGTTTTTTTTTTTTTTGTTTTGCATTGGATTGATCGTATGTTCTCTTCAAGTTTCTAATTATTATTCCGGAAGTGTTCCAATGGTGTTCCTGTGTGCATATCCTCAAACCATGCGCAATGGCTGTTTGCCGTGACGTCACCATGCGTTAGCCAATGACGAACGAGAACAACGGCTGTTTGGCCGTCTGATTGGTCTAGCTTAGTAACGGGATATGCACGTCACAGCAAACAGCCATGGCGTGTGGTATAAATTTCACCGAATTTTAGGATATGCTCGCAGGGACGAACTGATGGAGGCGTTAAGCTTGGAAAATGTCGACCACGCTATCTCAGGCTATACTCTCAAACTTCATCCGGAGCCGGAGCGGGGAAGGGGGAGGGGGTGGGGTTGGAAGAGAGAGAGAGAGAAAACAGAGTGACATACACACACTTCCAAGTGATAACCAACTTTTTTTGTAGGAATTCGCCTCTAGTTTGCTTAATCTTCCAGTTTCTCACAGAATATTAAAAAAAAAGTCTTTCAAACAACGCATGTCGAATGACGCTTGACACATTCAGTTCTGTCATCCGTTGTAAGTTCACATATAAATTCCATAAAACTCCCGACGAATAAGATCACTTACCTGAAATCATAAGGCAGCTCAGCAACCCACACTAAAACTGACCGCTTCCACCGAACGTGACGTCATTCGTCAATAGTTTCCATGCGTTTCTTTTCCATTATAGTGCAGCAGCTGCAGGTAGTTTTCTAAATGTTTACGTCACGCAAACGTCACTATAGCGCCAGATAACCAAAAGAAGCAGCCCCCTGGGCCATGAGCTATCCGGCACGACCTACAAGAATATTAGGGGATAGACAAAATGGCCGTCACGAATGGCCCATTTCATTTCTTTGAGGTCTCTTCGGAAATTGGCCAAACGAATCGCATCGGTGAATATTTGTGAGGTGAGTCCCGCCATCGACAGTACTGGTCAAATAGCGGCAACTGACAAAAAGTTTAGTAATTCAGTAATTTAATCCCAGTAATCACCCGGAAAATATAGCTTACACGTACAAATAAATACATTTCCGTGTTGCTTTTTCCACAAAGCTTCTCGACTGCACATTGCTCTTCAGTAAATTGCGACGTGTTCGTTTATCCAGAAAGCGTTCCAAGGAAGAACGGGCAGCATTCTTTCGTGCTGAAGGTGTCGCCCTCGGTTGGCAGAAAGCGGCAACGTGACAAACCAATCGCATCAGCGACGGTTTCGGCGGCCATATTGTCCAACCGAGTCGCGTATGATATTTGTCATCCTGTATAGATCCGGCCAGTACTGTAGTATATCCCTGGTTGATGCGTCGAGTAGGAAAACGGCAGCATAGTTACGTTGCCAAGGGTGTTGCTAAGACGTTTTTTAGTTAAATAGCGGTCGAGAATTCGTTTATTATTTATAGTCTGGCGACATACCTTCTTTTAGCTTTGCGGGGACTCTGTCAGACGACAATCCTCACCATTTAAGTACGTTGTGCGTAAGTAATTCTCGCGAAGAACAATTGCAGGTCCGCCATCTTTAGAGGGTGGTTGAAGCGGAAAAACCGCTTTTTAGAGCTGGTGAGTCCAATGTTTCACCGGTAATGTCAAGCTGAGGGATCGCAAAATGCACCGTCCCATTAGGAAATATACTCTGGTGAGCTGTGATATTCGAAACTGGAAATTCTCTTACGATTCGGAACGGGAATTTTTGTCTTGTCCTGGCGCAGGCCCTGGCCACTTATTGGCCACGGGAAATCTCCCGTTTGCCAATATGGTAAGTAAGCCCCTGATATGCATTGTGCGATGATTTTGATTGAACGATGTGACCCCCTCTTCTCTACCCCTCGTCCCCTCCCCCTACCCAAGTTTCATAAATATTTGGCATAATTGACAAATTCGGTCAAACGAGTTGTCTTGCCTATAATTCGAATTGGACCGTTTGAGAACGTACACTCTAAAGTTGCGTAGTCGGTTTGTTTTTAGCGTGATAAACGGTTGAGAGGTTACAAACCGAAAACCGGTTGCGGACGCCATTTTCTAAAGACTGACTGTTTCTATTTGTCTTCTGTGGCCGTCTTGGATTTTTACACATTTTCTTTTTAAGAAAATTTAATACTGAAGATTATTCCCAACAGGTTTTGTTTTCAGTCGGATAGTAGGTTTAAGAGTTGCAAGCCCCAGTGCTGTTGTTTTTGTTTTTTCTCGGGGGAGGGACGTGACCAACCATCTTCGACCAACCATCTTCGACCAACCATCGCTATCTTCGACCAACCATCGTGTGTTTTCACAAATCTTGAAAGAGGACTTTCTCGAAGAAAATGTAACTCAGATTATTATAATTCGTAGGCAATCCGGCAGCAAAAGGCTTGTGGCTCTTAGACAAGTGCCGTAAAGTTAAGGTGGATGGGGTAAAATTCCCATAATTTTTAAACGGGGGGAAATCTAGCATGAAACTTGAAAGAAAAAAGAAAAGAATGCTTCGCTCGAAAATTTTATTTATATGATTTTTCGTTTTTTTTTCTTTCAGGGACGTGACTCCTGTTTAAACTTCGATGCCGTAAGTACACATTCCTAATGAAATCATTTCTTCTAAGTGTATTTATTACATTCTCATAGATCCTGTCAAACCGAGAAAATTTTCACTTTGAAATTAGCTCATCGGGTTGGGTTTATTACCAAGATTATGATAAAGAGCATAGGAGATAATGTTTGGACTATTTCTTTTTTTCTCACAGGCTGCGGATTACAACCATAGTATAGGCTGTCCACAAACGAATACTCTGATTATACAAATTAAAAATGTCCGTATTAATTAACGTAGGCCAACGGGGTTCGAACTCTCTAGTAAAACAACTCAAAAAGTTTCTTATAAGCGGTAATAAACTTCGACATGGGCACCGTTTGGGACCCGTAGAATATCCAATCGGAGTTCGACTTTTCTGCGAGCGACGCCATTTTCCGTCACCATTGCAATAATTAGCCTGCACGAGCCGCTCGTTTTAGCACTATATAAGAAACTTTTTGAGTTGTCTTACACGCTTCTGCAAACCCAGTGGGAGTGTGTAATCAAACCGCATGGGCATAAAACCACATGGGGGTGTGATCAGGGTATTCTTTTCTCTATAGCCCTGCACATTTTTGCATAAGCCTACATGTTTTCTTCAAAATTGTAATAATGCTCCCGCATGAGACGTGAGAGTGCTAGAGCACTCGCATTAGCCCCTAAACTAAATTTCTGAGGTTTTATACACGACAGTTCAAACCGTATTGCCTACGTTAATTAATGCGGACATAATTAATTTTTTTAAATCAGGCTATTCTTTTGTGGTCACCTTGTATGTTGACACTGTATTAGACGGCGCTGCATTTAACCCTACCTTTGTGTGATTAGGATTATATCTATGTGATTAGGCCTATATTTTTGTGGACTATTTAAACTCAGGAGTAGCTATTAACTCACACCTACCGTGTTGGCATTATACCAGTTGCCTAACTTGCAGTTGAATGTTTCCTAAGCAACAATTAAGTATACGAAGCCAAATTTCTTTAAGTTGCCTATATGGAACTTGATATAATAATAGGCGTAACAAGTATTACTTGATATTACTTGATGTAATATATGTAGGCCTAATACGGTATTACTTGATGTAATATAAGTAATAGGGGTAATTACTCGTAGAACTACTTTTTCGTGCTATCGACGTAATTCATCTATTTATTGTTTCCTTTCATCTTTACGGTTGTGAAAATCATAACGAAAACCTGCGTAAATGTTTATTTATGACTAACGAGAATTATTAAAACATGTTAAAACGCTACTCATAGCCATAGTGACGCCGCCGCCATACTGCGAGAGCGCAACAAGAAAATCTGATTTCGACCAGCACATTATATTAATTGGAAAAATTATCTCCGACCGGTCAAGTTTTTGGTTGCGGTTTCTGATGTTATATACGTTTGGACGCAACAAGCGAGGCACGTGGGAGAAAAAAAAAATAACAATCATTTTCGTGAACAGCGACCTTTATTTACGTCAATTTGCAGATCATACACGCTCCTCACCATACCATACGCGAAGTTCCCGTTCCTTTTGCCTGTTGTAATAAACCTATGACAAAGCCTTCTCCGTAATTAAGCCAACCCATCGGTTGAAACACCACATATACCATTTCAAAAAATTATTTGCAAAAACATTTGTAATGTTACGGTATACTACTAGCTTGAAAACTGAAAATTTTCGGTAACAATTTGTGTATAGGCTACCGTGTGGCGCAAGGATAAATCGCGGTGTATACGTGGTTTGAGCTGTACAGGAACGAAATGGATTTTAATTGTGATTGCAACCGATAGATGGCAGCAGAGCTGCAAGCTCTGTTTTGTGCTTTAAAACTTTTCGTTCTGCAGCCTCTTTTCAGCCAGGCTCTGCGATAGAGAAGCGAGATGTGCGAGATGTTCCTGATGTTCCTCTATTATTATTATCTGTTAGTCGGTTGTAGGAAAAATCACAAGAAAAAAAAGTCACAGAATTAAAGTCACAGTCGGAGGCGCGCCAGGACATTCAATTGAACAGCACCCCTCATCCTCATAATGATTTCACAAGCTGGAATTCATCAATTATGGGTATTTATCGTTTATTGTGCGTGTGATCGAGCGCACACTACCAGAATGAACCGTATGTACATCGATCGCACATCTAGCAATTGTAGGTCTACCTCTGGCAATAAACAATTAAAACTCACCGGGGGGGGGGGCCGGAAGGGGCACTTCGTGTTGGAAAGGTAAACATCCTGAAGCATCTCCAATCATTGGAAATTATTTACAGTTTTCATCATTTTGTGACTTTGTTTTTTCTGTGACTTTTCTTTCTGTGATTTTTTTCCCATCCTGTTGGCTAGGCGAAAAGCCGTTAACGAAAACAAGAGGCTTACCGAGTGATAGGGAAAAATTGCCTTGCCTTCTCGGCCTTGTTTGATGGTAGGCTACTTTTAGCAAATATTCGGTAACACGAAATATAGGTCTAATTGCGTAAATATGGACGTAAGCCTATACACTGTTAAAAATTTCCGTATTTTCACCGTACAACGTCCATAAATATTTACGGAACATGCCTGTAAATATATTTTACGGAATAAAGTACCGTAATTAGACTGATAATTACTGTTTAGCCTGACTTCAACTCATCTTTACTTAATTAATGCTCCGTTAATTTACCGTTTCTCAAGATAACGGGACGTCCGTTAAATTACGTTCATTTTCTTGTTAGCAGTGTTACCATTGACTGTCACCGTAAAAAAACGGAAATATTTTTTACAGTGTATTGTATAGGCAAAATTACGTGTGCCACCATTCCGTATATACGGGATGGGGGAGGGGGGGGGCCCCCCCGGGATGGAGCAACGGCACCTCTCCGGTCTGTAAAGTTCTTTGAATGATTTACAAGTTACATACACCGGAGGTCTTAAAATTCCCGCGCTTAACGAAAAGTTCACACGAAAAAAATAGTTTATGACGAACTTGTTGAAAAGTTTAAAACAACCAAGTGTATGTGTGTTTGTCCTGCACCCCATCCACACCAACAGAAAATTATTAAGCTTAATGGCGCATTAAGCTTAATAGCGCTTAATAGTTCATTTCACGAACATACATTCTCTCTTTCAACAGATCATGTCAGCCGTAACCTCAGTCGACGAATGCAAAAACTTCTCAGCCAGCGACATCCCGCACCAGACAAATCCAGAAGACCTTGGTGACCTCCTAATCCAAGTCTTTCAGAATTTAGCACATCGTTTGGTAAGGAATTTTATTGAAAACTATTCTGGAACTAACACAGTGACCCTAATAATTTAACACTTAAATGTTTTATGCTTCCACATACTTTTGCCTCAAATTCTAAACCGTAACCACTTTTGCCCTGAAATTTGGGTCCTTGGCTACACTTTTCCATCAAATTCCGTAACTTAGGGACACTTTTTGCCTCAAATTTCGGACCTTGGGGATAATTTTGCCCTCAAATTCGAACCTTAGGTACATTTTGCACTCAACTTTGGACCTTAGATACATTTTAGCTCTCAAATTCGGAACAATTTTCCTTCAATTTCGGATCTTGGGACAATTTTGCCCTCTAACTTGCGCCTTAGGGGCACTTTTGCCCCAAATCGGACTTTAGGAACACTATCCGTCCTAGGGTGACTTTTACCACCAAATTTTTGACTTTCGGGTGCACTACTAGTCGTTTCACCTCCCCATCCGTTTCCCCACAGCCTACATGCCTGAGTTTGGCCTTTCCGACAATTCGACTTCTTTCAATATGCAATGTCTTCCTTTGCATGCTTCCATCTTTACAAAAGTGCATGAAACACAGACAATGCGTTTTTAAGTCGTATGGGACTAACCGGGAGTTCCAGCATGTCCTATAGAAGTTTCCTTGAGCGGCCTAACACTCCTGTCCAAAATACACTGAGCCTGTAGCGTGAGATCGACCTGAAATCGAATTGTACTTTTGGAATGCAGTCTTTGCTTTGAGAGCGGTGTGTATTCTCTTTAAAAACGTTTATACAAAAATTTATTTAACTTCAATGTTTCTTTCCATTTAGAGGCAGATGTACAACTGCTTGAACAAAAAATTCGCATTCAATGTAAGTAATTTTAGTTAATTTTGTCTTGTCAATGCACGCTGTCACTTTATGTATAATTTGACTTAGCGCTTAAGCGATCAGCACTTGTTAAGTCATTACCATGTTATAAGTCGATAGGAATGAAGAAATGCAACACAAATTTAATGTTTTGGGGTTCGGTCATTAATAAATACGAGCCAATAGAACATATCATGACACGGCGATTGCCGGGTGCTCTACTGGGGCGGACCCCTGGCTACAGGCTCAGGCGAGCTTAGAAACTGTCCACTATTCAACGGTGGTAACCTGAATTGCAACTTCTTCACCACTGAGAAGAGTTGAACAGTTTTTCAGCACGGCTGGAGCCTGTAGCCAAGGTTCTTCCTTGGTAGCGCGTGGAGTAAACGTGTGGAACTGGGTTCGAGTCCCACGCTGGGAAGTTGTCGTTTCTTTCTTTATAAACGGGACAGAAAGCCAATTGGGCTCGAAAGGCTCGAATATATGTATACGTATATGTGTATGTATATGTATGCGTGTTAAATGCTTCCTATGGACGTTTCCTTTTGGTCATGTCCGTATGGCTGAGTGGTAGGACTCCGGCCTTTGGTTTCAAAGGTCGTGGGTTCGATTCCCCACTCAGGCAGTCTGACATTTAATTCCAAAAGGCAACGTAAATAGGTTTGCATAGTTTCTTTCTTTCTCAGACTAGTGTATTTTGCATGCTCACAGGGCCAGTGTGATGATTACACTGTCTGCTTTTAACCTTCACTTTGTGATTTATTGTTTGTTAAAAGTTACGCCAAAGCAGCACGAATTAGAAAACAAAAACGAGATCGTTTAATGCTTAAGGTAACGTTTAACTGATCAAAAGTCAAAACAGCAAAGAAACACCAATAAATTTTCCTGTTATGGTTCAGATACTGCAGTGTTGCTTGCTGTACTGATTAGTCCACGTGAAACCTTACTGCTGTATCCAACCATTAAACATGTAAACACAATTAAAGCCGGAGCCAAAATTTTTCAAAACGTTTCATGCCCAAACAACGGAAGAATAATACAAGGCTACACACTCGACTACTTTCTTGGCTTAATTTTTTTTAGCGTTCTTCAGTCAAGTCGTCTACTTAACGTTCATATCCCTACTATATATAATTTTCAAGATTTTCAAGCACTTTTCCAGGCCTGAAATATCACTAATACTTTCCAGGACAATTCCAGGCGTTCAACAACTCGCACAAACTCTGAATTACCTGCTGAGCTGTGCTAAGCCAACTAAGACTTTTAGTTTTTTTTTTTAACATTTTCCAGCGGTGACGTTTAGCTGAGTAGAATGCTCCAATCATTAGCTGTTTTATCGTGTGCAAAAGTAAAAATGTTAAAAACATTTGAATACAGCAGTAAGGTTTCACGTGAACTAAACAGTACAGCAACACGACAGCATCTGAAACCTTATAGGAAAGTTTTATTTGTGTTCCTTTTTAATTCAACGTGTCACACGTCAAATTAATGCGGTTGTGGCCAAAAAAACGGGTGGACGCGATTTACGTCAGCGACATCTCCTCAAATATACCAGACACATTTGTTCAATTCTGATCCGACGAAATTCACGTATGTGGGTGGGTCACTTGCAGTGCGCAAGTACAAAAGGTGTTATGCTCCACAGAATATACATAAGACGTTTGAAGTATAATAACCTCTAACAAGATCCTTAAGCGAAAAACCGTCGCCCGATAGTGTACGATCTGTGGATGACGTCAGCCAAATGTCATCGTAAAGGTGTGCGCTCATATACGAAAAATTGCGGCGTGTAACGGTGCATTTCGGCAAGTCAGCTCTTCAAATTGCGGTCGGTTAGAGACTATGCATAGACATAGAGATGGCGTCCTCTGTTATCGCGAAGTACAATACAAAGTAAGTCGTCACTTACCTTTGGCGGTAATCTGGATGATACACCGAATCTTTACGCTGGAATCTGGACGGTACATTGAATGCGAGGCGTGCATAGCCTCGCTGCTTTCCGGGTGCGATATATTACAGTATTTTATTACGATTATTTGTGGTGTTGTTTCTTATTGAACGAGTGAATAAAGCGAATGATGTCCTATTTTTACAATGGCGGACTGGCCAGGGGAGGGGGGGGGAAGGGATGGAATATTTCTCCTGGTCTCTAATTCTCCGATTTAAAAAAAAAATCCGTAACAGGAAGACTCAAGCAAGTTTTATTGGTTCGATATTAGTTTTATTACCAACAGATTTAAAATTACAAATAATAATAATAAAGATAATTATAAAATGCTAGTAAAACAAGTACTTTGTGTTGAGTAACCTAACAAAAATTGGCCACATGAAATTGCAGTGTTATATTCAATTTGGAATTTGTCACAATTTTCGTGTATATATTTTACCTTTTGTTAATACACCTAAAAAGTGTAAATAAATTTAGAGTAGTCAACCTCACGTACCCTCAGCGCAATATGATTTCTCCTACTTCCCCCC
>JAHWFP010120618.1:1132-29279 GCA_023313725.1 Lithobius niger | reverse complement strand
CCTCACAACCTTAGCCAACTGATTGAAACCAGGAGTCACCCAAATGACGGTCTGTAAGGGAGGACTCTGGAGTGTATGTCGTATTACTATCCCATCTCTCGTTCCATATCGCAACCCCACACACCCTTACCCAACTGATTGAGACCAGGAGTGGCCCAAATGAGGGGCTGTAGGGGACGCCGCCGCAGTGTATGTCGTTATACTATCCCATCTACCATCTCTTATTCTGGGTCGCGACCCCACACAACCAGTTGTTGAACTACTGACCGTAATAACTGTTATCATGAATGTATAAATTGATGCAAGCTCGATTCTGCAGAACCATTCTATATGTGTCTACGTAAGGGCTCAAAATTTTAGTTAACAGATGGCGTCTGGAATGCCGCCAGTTCTGCTCTTAACTTTTTACGTCCTCCGTGGCTTAAGGTTCTATAGGACCATACACAAATGACGTCACGGAGTAACAGTTTCAGACAAGAGGAAATACAAGGTCAGTAAATTTCGGTAGTCACACATATATTAGAATAACTATGACAACGATGGGATAAAGAGCAAATGAAATTCATCAGAATTTAGGATAAATTCAGGCTAATTGCATGAATATCACGAAAGGAAATTGTTGAATTTTCCAAAATTGTAACTCTCTTCATGGGTAACGAAGTGGGAAGGGCTTAAGCGCGTGTTACATAATTTTCTGCAGGGGGTTGCAAATGTTGTGACAATGTGTTACTGAGGAAAAAAGCCAAAAATGGGAAAAATTGCGTACCGTAATTTTCCTACGGCCTCCATTGCTTTTCATTAAAAAAAGGATGGTGATGCAATCCAGTAGGATGTAAATTTACTATGGATCTGGCCCCTAACATGAACCGCATATTACGAGAGACCTTGACCCATCCAAATCCATACACGCATGCTTTCAGGGGTAGCCGTATTACATTGAAACTAAAACCACAAAATAAAACAAAAACTAAATTGTTCACCTGAATTTTCGGTGAAAAACCTAAATTCAAGTAAAAATACTGTCCTGAATTCCCGTTCGCCTTCTTCAGAAGACTTGAAAGCACAAAACGTACAACGATTACATCACCGTTGCACTCAAATTCAAACTGCACGCAGCAGACAACTGAACAATACATTCCGATTCCGCTTCTCACATCAACCACTGAGCTACATATAGATTCTGACGCTGCTGCTCGCACTTCCACTCCAGTCTGGTGGAGAGCTCAGGTCGCATTAGCTAGCCAATTTTTATATACGCCTGACTTGTAATGTTCGTCAGAGAGATTTCTCTCTTTTGAAAGTGATGAATCGCCAGGGATTCAAGTGACCTTAGGTGAGAATATCTCAAGGTGCTTGACCGAAAAAGAAATAAGTTTTTTTTCCCACTCGGTGTTGTTTTTCTCATGCGTATGTCGGAGGGCAATTCCATTTCTCAGTTACATGCTCCGTTATATGTTTGTGAAGTTTATGACGGTTTCTCCAATATAAACTGCCCGGCAATTTCTACAAGGCACAAAGTGCACTAACCCCTTCTGGCAGAAAAGGGGGTGTCAATGGAGGACACCCTTGGAGAAGATGCTTGCACCACCTCGGTTAGGGTTGAGGCTGGGTGCATCAAAGTCATCTTGACCTTGCTCCTCGTCGATTAAGGGTGCTTTGTATGTTGCTGGTCTGGAGCTGGTGGTGGAGGGGGAGAGTTGAAGGGGCTGAGCTTGAGACTCTGGCGAGGGGACAGCATGTTCTTTCTGGTCACAGGATCTCAACACCTTCTTGAGATTCAGTGGGTATCGTTGGTAGCAGTGTACATCATGTTCCCGGTGGACTCGAGCAACATATTATTCACGTCTCCCAGGTTGGTATGCGATAACTTCCCTAGGTTTATTGTAATGGTCATCAGAAGATTGTTTCTTGTCTGGATGAGTTCACCGTACACACCATGTTTTCTTGTTCCCCCTGTCGATCCAGTAGGTTGGATAACCAAGAAGTAAAAATATGGTCTTAGCATCCAGTAGAACTCTCTCAGCCATCTCCCTGGAGTAGGAAAGTTCTCTATCCTCTTCAACTCATTCTGAAGAATCATTCTCAGCTGGTGTCTAGGATGGTAGGAGTTGAAGGGAATGGCTCATCGGCTGTGACGTGGTTTTTGGGACAGAGCAAGTTCTATTGCTTTTGATGTCCTGGTGATAACCAGACCGAGAAAAGGGAGGTTACCCTTCTTCTCCACTTGATGAGTGAATTGAAGACATTCATCAAGGCGAGGGGAATTTCTGCTGCAAGTGGAGTGTCCATGGCATCATTCACAAACCTCCCCCACAGAGGCTTATCGGTTATCTTCTCACCATATGATGGTCCACTTCCTACCGCAAGCTCAGGCAATGTAGGGGAACAGGAGTATCCTATTGGGGTAACCCTGATCTACCAGAAAGAATGGCTTCTGAGGTGACGTAACTGTAGAAAGGACTGTTTTCAACTGTCACGATCGAGTTGGTGGGTGACTTCATCAATCTGAAGGTCCAGTCAAGTATAAGTACTGTCCTGAATTCCCGGTAAACTTCTTGAAAGCACGAAATGTACGATGATCACATCACTGTTACAGTCAAATTAGAATTGCATGCATCAACCACTAAAAATTTATTCCATCTCTGCTTCTCACGTCAACCACTGAGTTATATTTTCGGACAGTGCTTTTCGCGCTATTTACACTCCAGCCTGGTAGAGATCTCAGGACACACTAGCTGGTCAATATTTGTATACGTCGGACTTGCAGTGTTCATCAGGAGAATTTCACTCTTCTGAAAGTGATTAACTCACCAGGGATTCAAGAGACCTTAGGTAAGAATCGCTCTGGGTGCTTAACCAAAGAAGTAATGACGTTTTCCCCACTCAATGTTGTGTGTCTCATTGCGACTATGGAAGGTAATTAATTCTTCTTTCCCTTCAGCTGTCACGTGCTCCGCTATGCGCTTGAGTCCACGATGGATTTCTCCAATATATACTGCCTGGAAATTCTGCAAGGCACCTAGTACACTACCACCTTCTAGGAGGTGAAGGGGTGTCAGGAGGTGGGAAGGGGGGAAACAACCCTACCCTGACTCTCCTGTCCAGAGTTTCAAGAAGAAGGGCGTGTAGAAGGCTGGGGAACTGTGTGGTTACATCGACACTCCAGACAGTGATGTTCTCCTAGGTCTGTTTCACAGATGTCATAAAGAAACACCGTGTTCTTAAGAGTGTTATCTCCTAGTAGGTACTTACGGAATTGCCCTCCAATGATGCAGTAAAAAACACAACATCGAGTGGGAAATGCATGATTAATTCTTCATTTCAAACACCTTGAGAGATTCCCATCTGAGGGCACTTGAGGCCCTTTCAATTCGACTCTTTCAGAGGAGAGAAATTCCCTTGATGAACATTGCAAGTCAGGAGTATACGAATATTAACCAGCTAATGCTACCTGAGCTCACCACCAGGCTTGAGTGAAGCTGCAGTGTCAATTGTAGTGCACGGTGGTGTGATGTGAGAAGCAGAGTCGGAATATATTGCACAATATTCAAATTTGGGTGCAAGAGTGATGTGATCGTGGTACGTTTTGTGCTTTCAAGTCTTCTGAAGAAGGTGCATGGGTATTCAGGGTCGTATTTATGCTTGACTGGTGATTTTCCACCGAAAATTTAAACGAACAATTGAGTTTTTGTTCCATTTTGTGGTTTTAGTATTCAGTGTAGTATGGCTTTTTCGTTAAAATTGCACTGTGCTGGTTTTACCTAATAAACACTCAGTAAAAATGCTGTGAATGATCCAAATGAAACCCTTCTGGCAGGAAGCTAATCCCACCGACTATTACCTCACATGTTAAATCAAAAACTTTACCATTGCTACCGATAGTAGCAATGATCAGGTTTTTTTTATTTAACCTTTGATCTCATACTCTGTGGGATTAGCTTGGCAACTAATGTGGCAACCATTTTGGCTCTGACATCACTACTTTGATTGGCTGAAACTTTGCAGATTCTTTCACCCATGTAGGTTTTGTTTTAGATCGCATTTCACAAAAACTGCATTACAAATTCATGCAAGCTTGGATGATTACCCCATTTGTTCTTGACATACGCCCGTCATTAGAAAAAATCACCTTCATACAAAGGTTTGTGATGCGATTCGGTCTCCCATTGTCTTGGTTCGTAGGCAAACCTAGGCCTTCATCAACTCGGGCATGCTTTGCCTGCTTTACTCGGTTTTGCTGGGAACCCCTCATAAGATAATTCTTTTCGTAGATGTGGGGTTGGTTATTTTGTTTTCTTGCATAGGCGTACGTCAAGGTGTGGAATGATCAATGGTGGAAGGAGCATTTGTGGAAGGATCAGTTGCGGAATTGCAGAAGGATCAGTTTCAGAAGGATCCGTTTTGGAGGATCAATTGTGGAATGATCAATTGCGGAAGAATCAATTGTAAAATGATCAAATGCAGAAGGATCAATAATTGCGGAAGGATCAATTGTGAACGAATCAATTGTGGGAGGATCAATTGTGGCTAGAACTAAGGTGGTGTCTGATTACCTTCGAATATGTAACTTTCGTTCTTGATTAATGAAAACCTTTCACAGTAGTTCATCTTGGCTCCCCAAAAGTACAGCCATAAAATGAACTTGTTGGAGTCAAATCAGAACTAAATGTCCAACTTAAGATCGGTCGCATAAATTATTTTACTTCTATCAGAATTATCTAGTTTTGACTCAACAACGATATTTATTCTTATTTGTCCGGGGGTAGGGAAGGGACTAAAACCATTTGACCACGTTACACGAAAACAAAACTTACTGTTATCTGCTCAGTAAATATCACCGACCTGCCCAATGTCCCAAGCGTTCTGTCGTATCAGTATTTAGTATTCAACACCAAATAACACCAGTTTAATCCTTCGAGATAAAGAAGCAGTCGCTAACCTCTCCCTCACACAGTGGCGTATATAAAAGGGTGGGGGGGGGGGGGAGTGTAGGGTTCAAAGTTTGTGGATCCTTTAATCTACTTTCGTGCTACTAAAAGACAAGATCCCAGTGGAAAAAATACGCACAGGTAAAGTGCTAGGTGTCCACAGCATGTGTAGTAATAGTATAGTATAGTATAGTATAGTATAGAGCATAGTACAGTATACTACAATATAGTATAGTATAGTATAGTATAGTATAGTATAGTACAGTATAGTATAGTACAGTATAGTATAGTATAATATAGTATAGTATATAAGCAGTGACATTTGCCGCCATATTGGCACCAGTATGGGTTTTGGAGGGCATAACTACAAGGTGCACTACATAAAAATGGAGGGAAAAACAACGGAAGAGCGGATTTCTTAGGCTTAAAATAACGTTGCGTTCTCCAACAACAAAAATCTCGCGTTTTAGGTCTAAGAAATCACTCTTCACAGCATCGGCTTCAGTATGACGCCATTCTGTTTCTCTCTGCAGTGCCCCTTGCAGCTAACCAATTAAGGCTCCAACATAGAGTTATATACAATAATACTACGTCGTGTCACTGCTCTATTGTATAGTATAGTATAGTATAGTATAGTATAGTATAGTATAGTATAGTATAGTATACAGTGTAACATAGTATAGTATAGTATGATGGTAATAGTGTAGCATAGTATAAAGGTAGAAGCAAGCCAAAGGGAAAGTGTAAGGCACCCTCCCCAAAAACCCAAAAACAATCCAAAACGACACAACAGGGGTTGCATGTTCCTACCTTTATTAATTGGATAAAAGAGCTAGCAATCGGATAAACGTGATAATATTAGCCCTATGCCAATTTCGCTCCAAACCCCAAACGATGACTTCCGTGCACTTGATGGCATATTATGCAGAGTAGCCCTCAAAAGGGGTTGGGAAGAAAATTGATGCTCGTTAAACACATACAGTGTATAATACAGTTGGTGTGCACTTTATCAATTACCTTCACCATGTACACATTGCTTGATAATGGGTCTCTACATCTGATGTAACGGAACGGAGGTAAAATTTGTTTGTGCGAACGGATGAAGGTGAGCGGGGTCCTCTTTGAATAAGCCAATCGAATGGCCCCAAGCTTACATTGCGTCAATGGTAGTTTAATTTACATAGAGAACACATTTGCAGTTTTTGCCATTTACTGATGCACGTTCTAGTGTACGTATTTAATCATTTATTTACTTATTAATTTGTTTATGTATTAATATTTTTTTTAATAGACGGCAGCGGCCATTGGAGAATGTTTCAAGAATAGGTTTGCAGAAGTAAGTTTCTCGGTTGTTTCGAAACACGTTTTGAGATTAAACTTTTGTTGATAATAAAGAGTTGAAAGGTGCAGCAAGTCAAACAAAAATGGTGATGGTCCGGGGCTAAATCTGTTCCGTTTTCTAGCACTACAGTTTTTTTTTTTAATTTTCCTTTACGCTACAGTTTTTCAGTTGGAACAAACACTCGAGTCATTTTTAAAAAGGCGGAGGGTTGAAAAGGAGGTGGGAAACGGCCATAACACTGAAACAGGAAGAAGAATAAGACAACTTGACGCGTGAAAGTGGCTGAAGTGTGTATGCTCCAAGTTTGCTTCCACTTCTTTCTTACTGATTGTTTTATTTTTCTTCCCTGATTTGCCATCATGCACAGGTTTGATTCCTAGGGTATTTTGGCCACATCTTCCGCCTCTTTTTTTTTTTGTCCCTCCTCTCTTTTAAAATGTGTTCGTTGTTTTTACAACTTAAAAACTGTACTGCTTGAAAAAGGAGCAAATTTTGCCCCGAAACGTCACAATTCTGCTTGACTTGTTGGCTTTTTATTATTATCGACATTTTACTCGTGCCTTTCTCTCGTCCTTTTGCGGTTAAACTGACAGAAGGAGTGGGTTGACATCGTGTGGTCTCACTCGAACACTTACTTGTTTATTAAAATTTGCAATAATCTGCCATCTCATGGTGGTCGTCGTCTTCAAGAATTTCACAAATAAATGCGTGAAACTTACATAAATAAACTCGCTCGCGTTACCGAAATTCTGAGATCACTGTGAGAAATCCTACGTGGTTAGTCATCATTTGTTTGTTTTGTCATTGCTGCATCGTTCAACTCCTCCCCAACTTTTTATGTCAGTTTATGTTTTGTTACCATTAGAGTTGGTGGAGATTGGATGTCAATTTAAAAGTTGACTGATCACTGAGTAGAACCTTGGCAGCAACCACTTTGGCTCTGCTATCCTTACTTTGAGTGGTGACTGCTTGCCATTTACCTCATCCTCCTTGGTTTTGGGTATGATATCACAACTTTTAATAGGCTCTATTTTTTTCTTTACCTACTTTTGTGATGGCAGAACAAAAACATCACTTTACCACAAAGAATAAGATAGGTCCTTGTCATGACCTATCTGTCGTCTAGAGTGAGGCAGATAACCCAGTGTGGGTTCGGCTCCCTTAAATAAAAACAATAACAACAAGAACAGTTAAGATAATTACTTTACAAAGACTAAATTACACTACAATATTTCTCCTTGCTTGAAACAAGGCTAAAGGCCTTCACCAGGGGGGCGCTGAATTGTACCGACACGGAGTGACGCTAACTCCGGAATTTTCTTAAATTCTGACCCCTGTGTTGGACCCGGAATTACAGTAACTCCGGATTCGTGATTCGCTTCAAAAGTGTATGAAACAATACGGAATTGTAGTAACACGGAATTACTGTAACTCTTGTCGCATATGGTTGCGGTTTCCGATGTTTGTATGTATAGTCGCAGCGAGCGCGGCAGCACGAGCGAGACAGGGACGTTATTTAATCATCAATAAAATCAGGAGTTACGGTAACTCCGTCTTACCACAATTCCGGATTGTTTCAGACACTTTTAAAGCAAATCACGAATCCGGAATTCCGGGTCCAACGCAAGGGTCAGAATTTAAGAAAATTCCGGAGTTAACATAACTCCATGTCCATACAATTCCGGCGCCCCTTCACAAGTTCACATAGGCCTTCTTGCTGAAAGCTTCCAGTACGAGCCTCCTAAACAGAATTAAACCCTTTAGGATAAATTGTAGTTTTTGCTCTGCCTTCTTAATAGTGGGCAAAGAAAAAAAAAAGGAGCCGACAAAAGTTGTGATATCATACCCAAAACCAAGAAAGACTAAGTAAATGCCAAGCAATCACCACTCAAAGTAACGATAGCAGAGCCAAAGTGGTTGCTGCCAAGGTTCTACTCAGCGATCAGTCAACTTTTAAATTGACATTCAATATCCACCAATCTAAAGATAACAAAACATAAAGTGACATAAAAAGTTGGGGAGAAGCTGAGCGATGCAACAATGACAAAACAAACAAATGATAAATAACCGTATAGGATTTCTCACACAGTCATCGCAGAATTTCAGGAACACGAGTGAAATCATTAAACATAAGGTTTAATGGAACAGTGACAATAACCCCAAACTCTCTACGAGTCTAGCATCTGCACCCGAACACTGAGGGCTAGCTGCAAGGGGCACTTGATATATGCAGAGGTAAAAACATAAGCGTAGTTTGTCAAGCCAATGCTGTGAGTACGGATTCCTTTGACCTAAAAAATGCTCGTATTTTAGGATTTTTTGGCAGCTGCCGCAATTTTAAGCAAGTGGAATCCTTTTACTTCTGATTTACAACCTCAATATAGGTTTCGCAGCCCAAGAGATTGGACAAACCAACATCTCAATAATTCGCTCTCATGGCATCGGCATTGATTAAAGACGCCGTTATTTTATTTTTACACCATTTGTCTCTAGTGCCCCTTGCAGCTATCAAAATGACCGGCTCCAGGAACTAACCCAGTCACCAGTATGGCGTTCGCTATTCTCACTACTGTACGCAACGCAAACAGCGTGAACAGTGACACATGTTTTGATCCACATTGATATTAAATTCACTTTTTTTTCAGATTTGCACTCCATCAGACTATACAACCGCGGCTGCTTAACCACTGGATGGTATGACAAAAAAGAAACCATTTTACTAGCAAGTAAACAGGAATGAAACTGGGAACTTGTATACACTAATTTACAAATACTGTTTACATGCACTCCATTTACAGGAATCACACTTTATCTAATTATTAACTGAGAAAATCGTATTATACGGGCTACTTAGTTACTTGACACTTCCAGATTGTTGAAACTGATGGTCAAATAATAGTTAGGTAGGCCTATAGTCAAAAGCTACATTTTAATTTCTTTTTCAGGCGTAAGAGCGAACACGTATTACCCATATTTTGGTGTTGAAGTTTCGCTGTTCGCTATTATATTAACCCAAGTACTACAGAAATTTTATTTCCCTCCAATCCCGCTTATGCTTTGTGTATATTGGAGAGCATGTGACCATTGTTAGAATGTTTATTTTCCAAATAAAACTGATGGACACCAGTTATATAAATGACGATTAAACTTTAACAATTTTAAGTGGATGTGTGTCTTTCTTTTATTTCACCCCTAAAGGTTTATGGTGTATAATTGTAGAAGGACCGTTTAAAATGACTTTCGTACGTGCTTCCTAGCAAAAAAAAAAAAACATTCTTCAAAGGGGTTTCAAATGGTTTAACGAGTGTTAACCACTCCTGGTCATCTGCACAAAGCCCTAAGGCCCTAAACATTCTTTATTGCAACGTAACAATGCTGCGGGCCCTTTACGAAATTGAAGAGTATTACAATTTCCGTGGCTGCGGATATTAGTCTTGATTAGTCTCTGCCTCGGTTTTGTGTCTATTCAGACTCAGCAGCTATACTTTGTTCCACATTATGTTTTCAGAAAACTGACTGTATGACGGCACGTTTTCTTCCTCTACGAGTGCAAAATATCCGTAAACGTCCCATTCGTAAACTCTAGCAGTTACTGTGGAGAGTTTACAAGTGTGATATCCACCTGTTTTTGCACTCTTAGTCATCCAGTCAGTTTTCTGAAAACATAATGTGGAAAAACTATAGTCTTGGTTTTCTCAGGTGGTCATTTCGGTCTATGGGGGTTTCCCATTCGAGTGTTGCAGAAATCGGGTGGAAGTTGTCCCTGGCGTTTCAGTCTGGCATTAGCGTTCGTGTTAGGTGCGGGTTCGTGTTAGGTGCGGGTTCGTGTTAGGTGCGGGTTCCTGAATTAGCAAGGAGAGAGTGGCAAACTAGATGGGAGAGAGGTGCAACAAGGCGTACCTTGTTCGAAATACAACCTACTGTGTCCTCGCCCACAGCCTTGGGTCACCACTCACGTAAGGACTCGGGTATGGTCCCCAGGCTAAGGACTGGGCACGTCCAGCTCCGTACCCATCTCTATCGTGTGGGGTGGAGCAGTTCCTCGTGGTGTACCTGTGGGAATGGGGAGGAAACCGTTCGGCACTTTCTGTTCTCCGGCCCTCTTTGGACTGAGCACCGTTGTCCACTTATGCCTCGGGGCGATGTTCAGCTACTTAGTGCTCTTGGGGTCCCACCTCATCTTGGGTAAGCGAGGTATTCACTTAGGGCTATTGTCAGGTTTTGTAGGAGAACGGGTCGACTCGGGTGACTTCCGGGTCGTCTCTTTTGGGTAACGCTTCACTGCTTGCTCGCCTCGCTTCCAGGGTTCGACCAGGATTGTACGGCTGGTGCACGGTTACTTGTTGGCTCACTGGTTGGCAGTTTTTAAGTAGTGTCGGTTTAGTTTTCGAGTTTAGTTTTAGAGTGAGCGAATGATGTAAGGATATCCCTATGTGGATAGGCTCAATAAACATAAACATGAGTTTTGAACAATTTTGGCCAAGAATTACAACCGTGATCCTGACACAACAATTGCCTTCAACCTTAAGCCACAAGACCAAGAATTCATCGGAAGAACCTACCCTAAAACGAGGCCAAACTTTGGAAACTTTTTTCTCGTAATGAAATTACCCTAGAGTAATAATTTTTTTTTATCTTAAAGTGTGTTGAAATATGAGTCTAGAACATACTTAAAATTTTCATTTAGCCTGTTTTTGTGGGAGTACTGTACTTGTAAATTTTGGGTCAATTTTATTACACTTTTATACTTGTACTTTGATAACGTCAGCATAAATTATTGCATGAACGAGATTGGGCTCTAAATCATCGGTATACATAGCACTATCATGTGAGCCAAAATCTTTTTACTACCACGATTTTTACATTTTATAATAATATCGCAATATATATAATATCGTAAAGATTATAGAGCCGAAATATTGGGATTTTTCTAATTGCACCGGAAGTGCGCAGAAATACGATTTTGGTTCACTGTATAGTCACCTCACCTGGGAACTAGTGTTAAAAATTTCAAATCGTTGTCTCAATTCAAAATAAAATTATGATATTTTTCGTGATTGACCGCTAGCGATATTCGCAAGCCAAGAAATCAAGTTTGAACGTGAGCACTGCGCAACGCTAACTAAACAACAACAAAATATGGTTTTAGCCATAAAAGGTCTCTATTAATAAAATAAAAAAATTTAAAAAAAAAACAGTTATAACATGATAAATTCATCTACATGCAAGAGAATTCGTTAAAAAAAATTGTTTTGAAAATATTTTTACGGTAGGTGCCCCCTTTACGCAAGACAATCATCAGACCTTAAGCATTCTTGTATCATTCTTTCATCGAAACAATGTTGCACTGCCAAACTGAGATGTAGCATTTCGCATTTCGGCTTTTGGCCGTCCCCAGCCAGCTATTCTAATCATCTGAAAAACCAAAACTGGTAAAGGGGCCGCCAAGTTCAGAATGGTTCGGCCCTTCAAAGAAGTGATATCAACACACCAAAACATTCGCCAAGTTAATCGCATCCACTAATAGTTCGAAGGTTAAATGAAAACTAGAACATTGCTACTTTCGGTAGCAAGGTTCAAGTTTTCATTTAACGTCCAAAGTATTATTCGCTGCGATTAACTTGGCGAATGTTTTGGTGTGTTGATATCACTCCTTTGAAGGGTCGAACCATTCCGAACATGGCGGTCCCTTTTACCAGATTTGGTTTTTCATATGATATCATTTTTTTTTAAATTGTGCATTAGACTCAACTCAACTAGCCTGCAGATATGTTATAAAGTGTCACGTCAACAATAGCTTGAGTGGCCATTTTTCCATTATTTTAATTTCATATCACTCCATTGAGAGGCCGAACCATTCTCAACTTTCAGCAGCAATATTCAGGTTTTCATTTAACGTTCAAAGTATTATTCGGTGCGGTTAACTTTGCAAATGTTTTAGTGTGTTGATATCACTCCTTTGAAGGGCCGAACCATTCGGAACTTGGCGGTCCCTATTACCAGTTTTTGGTTTTGTAGTCATTGTCCAAACTTTGCTAATACGGTTTGGTTTCAACTCAGAGACGATGCCGGCAATACTAAATGGTCACAACAATACTTTCGTACTTACGCGCCCTCCCACGCAATTCCCGTTACACCCCCAGGCTGTAAACCAGAAAAGGTATGCAGTTCGTATCGTACTGCAGCCTTTTGTCCAGTTTCATACCGGTATCGGTGAATAATCATCCTATGGGAATTAACATGGGGATGAGTGTAATCTATCTAGTAGCATATTTGCAACGTTACTGACGGTAAGATTTTTCATTGAAAGCCGCTTAGCTGACATTTCTGCACGAGTTAATGTTTGTCAGGTGTGTCATTGCTCTCTATTTTACCGCAAGTTAAGCTTTTGTATCGTATTATTATTTTCCCCCAAGTTCCTGAAATGTTCCCAACTATGCTTCAGGATATAAGGGCTCGTTTATGCAACGACAGTTTGCTCGCTCACTAGCTTTTAACTTAATCAATACTAAATCTGATGGTTGCTTCTCGCCTTTACCGGAGTATGTGGCTTTTGAGTTGTCTATGCGTATTAGTAACCACGGCAACGACGCAGAAGCAAATCTTCTCCTCGTGCATCGTGACACGGCTGACGATGCTTGCAACATTTGAGCGTCGATTTATGACAACAGGAAAACAATTTTTACTGCAGTACAAGACGACGGACTGTTTTTTGTATGCCGACATTCGATGGTTTGTCTTCGATTCGATAGCCACGAAATGGACGCCATGTTGGATTTTGAATTCTCGCTGCGAGAAGCTATTTATTCTACCGACGTTTGATCACTGTACTTTGAGGGAGAATACCACATTTTGGAAATAGCGTGAAATGACAACAATCTTGTAGCATTGTTTAAAATTACTGTAGCACTTTGTTCTTTATCCGTGTTGTTACTTATAAAACTTACAATTTGTTATCTATTACCGCATTCATTTAGTAGCAACGGGAAACTAATTATAAATAAATGACGGTCGACTAGCAAATAGCATACGGCAAGCGAGAATGACTTGTTGCGTAAACGCGCCCTTAGGCAATTACGCTATTACGTCGCGCTACGATCGCTTACGTCTTAGACAATTGGATTGATGTGATTTTTGTTACTTAAGTTGGCGCGACACACTATCCTGTGTCTAGATGCTACAATTTTGCCAGAATTTCTAGTTCCCGGACCCCAACGCACCTTCTTCGAAAAAGGAACGATATTTGGTAGGACTGGAATCGGTAATAAGCTTTTGTCCTGATTACAAACTTATTTACGATCAGCCACAAGCAAACACAGGAGGCGGCCTTGCTGTGGGAAGCGACGTCATCAACCCGGCCACAAAAGGAAGTGACGTAATCAAACCGTCATCTTTCGGAAACAATAGACGTGCACACACACCTCAGCCGAGTGAGAATTGCTGCAGAAACGACGGGAGAAAAGGCAGACGTGATTTTAAGAATATGGAACAGACATTAAACAATTCCATTATTGTGATTTCTCTTTCGGAATTCAAACTTTGTAAACGTGAACACACGAAAGATTGGTTTGTTGGCTATCTTTTGTACCGCATTATTATTTTCCCCCAAGTAAATGAAATGTACCCGATTATGCTTCAGGATATAAGACACTTTACCCTATGGCGTCGCGCTACAATGGTATACGTCGTCGATAATTGAATTGATATGATGTTTGTTGCCTAACTTGATGCGACACACTAGCGTGTGTCTATAGATGCTACAATTTTCCAGTTCCCCGAACCCAACGAATCTACTTCAAAAAAGGAACGATATTAAGTATAGACAAGAACCGCCGATAAGGTTCTGTCCTGGCTGCAAACCTATTTCCGGTGAGCCACAAGCAAACACAGGAGGCGGCCATGCTGCGATAAGCGACGTCATCAACCCGGCCACAGAAGGAAGTGACATCATCAAACCGAATCGCGTCTATAAAATGTTTTGTCCAGCTATGTTTTATTAGTTTCATCGGATGCAAAACATTCCCAACGTTCATCAAAGTTTAATTATTAACACTGGCGATACCCAGTGTTAGTAAGGGAGGTCTCTGTGTTAAACGCTCAACTTTGAGAGCTCATGACGTCGTCAAAATACTCAAAAATGAACATTTTTAAATGAAAAAATTTTAAATCTAGCCTCGACTAGCCAAAACCTGTCTACAGTCCAACAATTTGAAATTGAGAGGGACCAAACAGACAACTTCTTGTTGTTATGGTTGTTGTTGTTGTTGTTGTTGTTGTTGTTGTTGTTGCTGTTGCTGCTGCTGATGTTGTTGATGTTTTGGGGATCCTTTCGTCTGTCGTCTCTATAGATTTAGCTGCAGCGAGCGAGAGACGCAATTTGATAAAAAAAAATTACCATAATTTTCGTGAACACCGACTTTGACTTACCCTAATTTTCAAATTTTACGAAAAAACTTAAAACAACTATTTTTTTTGAATTCAAGGTTATAGTCACTGTTCATGAAAATGATTATCATTTTTTTCCAAATTAAGTGCCTCGCTCGCGCTGCTGCGCTCGCTGCCGCTAAACATATACAAACAACAGCCACCAAAAACTTGTCCTGCCAGAGATAATTTCCGTTTACTAACGTTCTGGTTGGAATCATGTTTCCTTGTTGGGTTCTCGTCTCGCAGTACGGCGTCGGCCTCAGTAGGACTGTGAGTAGCGTAACATGTTTTAATAATTAAAAATAAATAAATAAACAAATAAAATAAGCGTTTGTGCAGGTTTTCGTTACGATTTTCTGTACCGTAACAGGCTTCGACAGGTAAATCGATACACCACACGCCGTGGCTGTTTGCTGTGACGTGCATATCACGCGACTGGGCTAGTCCAATCAGACGGACAAACAGCCGTTGTTCTCGCTCGTCATTGGCTAACTCGTGGTGACGTCACGGCAAACAGCCATTGCGCATGGTTTAGATACGTTTATTACACGCCAAACCATTTCATGAGATACATTGGCAGCGAAATTACATGAGTGGAAATCTGTGTCGCAGAGTAAACTCGTGCGCAACACAGAACCATAAAGAAAAAAAATAACAATTTATTTAATTTTATTAATAATTAAATAAATAAAGGTATACACGTGGATTAATTAAGTCGTCAGCGTGAAAAGTAGTTTGAGTTTGAGTCGAATTTGAGTTTGTTTCAATGTAATATACAAATTCAGTTATGGAAGTGACATCCCACACACCTCAAGAGCAGATACCCGCGTGTGGACGGAAGAGGCACACTTAAATGAAAAACAAAATATAGAAAAAAACATTGATTACTTGAGAGAAATCATTAAAAATAAGAGAGAACAAAATCATGATTAATCCACAGGAAACAAGAATAGCAAAATCGTACTTTGCCGATAGAAATGGGGAAAGCAACAGTTTTTTAGACATGATACAAAAAAAAATTTAAATTTCGAAAAAGTTAACTCACAGTATTGAACATATATTTGCTAACTTAGTTGGGTTTTGGTCAAGTAACCACTTAACGGGATGTACCTCCCAGCGCCATTTTTCTCGATCCTCCACATCAAGTACGGCCCCAAAGGTCTATTTACTTACCGTTAGTCTTTCCCTTGCTAAAAATCCGTTTTAAAATGTGGCGTCTAGGAGATTTTCTGTTGAACAAATGTTAACTTTATTTACTGTGTCCCGCAGTATATGATGCATTGCGCGTTTACAATAATCATGACGTTTCATATCTGTGTGTACATGTACTAATTTTCTAATAATTACCATCAGATCAAAAATCTAAACGACTGATGCAATAAAAATTAAAATTAATTATTCCAATAGATCGCCGAAGCAAAATTATAAGACACTAGTCTAGAAAATTATAAATTGTGAAATTGTGATTTTAAAATACGAGAATCCTTCCGGTTTGTGACGCCACAATCAATGCGTTCACGCTGGCTTGTCTATTAGGCGCAATACCAACTGAGATAGCAGCTATGTTTTTCGCTGCGAGGAACGAAGCTGCTGTCTCAGTTGACCTTGGCTATGATAAATGCGCGGAGGCGATCGACGTGCAGCTGTTATAAGGCAGACGGAAGGTTATAAGGCAAGCAGTATGTTTCTTTAAACAAATGTTTCTTAAACGATGACATCAGATCAGTGTGTTTCATATCAGTGGGCAAGGAATTATAAAACTTACTACCCAGATACTAACTACATTTGTGCAGTCTTTCCTTATCAACTTTACAGTTTCCGCAGCCTATTTTGAGTTCTCCGCAGAACGAACATAGATAATCGATTGTACGTTTTCGGTAGCAGAGTGCCTTGTTGATATCCAAGATGGTTACAAAAACAATGGCGGCCATCGATTAAAGCCACCCCATCCAGGAAAACGTAGCCGCTCACAAAATACTTGCAGGACTCAAGATACACCGCCCAGACAATCGGTTGTATACAACGTATACACAATATTCGTTCCTAGTGTGGTAATCAGTAACCTGGCGAGTTGAGAAGTGAAAACCGTTTTTTTTTACGAAAGTCCCGCTATAATCTCTAGGTAAGGGGTGGGAGAAATAATCTAGATATTGATTCTGTTTGTATCCTACCCAACCCTTCATTCAAACCTTTGCTAACAACCCTTGGAACACAGCAAAAATTATCAGCCTTTCCGGCTCTTTCCTCACTACAACCGTTTTCACTCGCGTGTTGAACTTGAATTACGGCTTCAACCTATACCACCATCCGCTACTCTCTTTTGTCTCCCACATCCTCCGTTTAGACATTTACCTTTTCAGAAAATGGAGAGGAATTCCCGGTCGTTCCAGTTTCAGAACAAATTCGTCGACGTTAAACGATTGAAACAATAATTATTATTTTAGTTGACATGGATAATACGTCACGGCCTACGGAAAACTCTTTAATGGCGGCGCACATCCCGTGTTTGGTCATTTGAGAACGGGCAAGTCGTTGGCTCTGCATACTTGTTGTGAAGGGAACAACTTAATACCGACTGACGTTAAACAGCTCCTTGTCGAAAATGCAGTTCTTCCCCTACGTTACGGTCGTCGCGTTGCTTGCCATTTCAGTGGTAGGTGCACAAAGATGGCCTGGACAAAAGCCTAGAAGACGTACAACAACTGCTGTACCGGCCAGGCAGGCTGATGGAGCGAATGTAAGTTAAATCTGTGACGTTTTACATCTTCCGTGTTGCTTGTTACGTAAAATAATAAAGCCTAATGTATAGGGTATTACATGGGGCGAGGGATAATCGTCTAACTGGAAAAATCGCATAATTGGAAGAACGTATAACGGAAAACAGTATAACGGAATATCATCTAATAGGAAATACGTATAATGGAAAAGCGTCTAATTGGAAATTCGTATAATCGTCTAATATCCCTGCCTCGTTCGCGCTGCCGCGCTCGCTCGGCTATACATATAACATCAGAAACCGCAGTTAGACGTTAATCCATTATACAATTATCCCTTATACGATATTCCGTTTAGATGCTTTTCCAGATTTTTTATTTAGACAGATTTTAGACAATTATCCCATTAGAACGATTTTCCAGTTAGACGTTCGTCCGACGCCCCGGATTTATATAACGCGTAGCCACCTACCACTTTGCATTCGGGCAGAACAAGGCCCCCGGAAGTGCACTCGTGCTCATGGCGATTGTAGCATGTGAAAGATCATGGGCATTTCCCAGCAAAATTGTCTCTCTCTGTCCCGAAATTACCTTAAATAAATACGTACGCAAACCTTTTTATGTTGCTTTTTGGACTTGAATGTCTGTCTGAGCGGGAAATTGAGCCCACGACCTTTGAAACCAAAGTCCGAAGTCCTGCCGCTGAGCCACGCAGACACGGCTACCGAGCTACCCGGCCACATGGCATACTGAGCCGTGTCACTATAGCTCAGCGATAGGACTTCGACCTTTGGTTTCAAAGGCCGTGGGTTTAATTCTCCACTCAGGCAGTCTGACATTTTAGTCCAAAAGGTAACGTAAATAGGTTTGCATCGTATTTATTTTTCTCTTTTCTAGGTCATTTGGCTTTCCGTCCTGTTTAGCCGAAATAACCTTAGCAGTTGTAAATGGCGTTATTTCGACAATTCATTTTTTGTTTAAATCGTTGACTTAACCACCTACATTCAAAGACAACTCTTCTATTGATTTGTAGTTGTTTTTTTCCTCTTTTTCTAGGTTTTCCTTTGTAACTTGTTTTTTTTTTGTGTATTTACGTCTTTATATCTCTGTTATTTGTATTTTTGTAATTTTAAGTATTTTTCTTATTTGTTTGTTTTCATGTTCTACGCAGGGTTCGTACACGGCCTTGAATTCCTTGAAAAGCCTTAAATTTCAAGACCAACAATTCAAGGCTTGAAAAGCCTTGAAAATTGGCATATTTTCTGTAATAGCCATGAAATGGCCTTGAATTTTGTTAGCGTGCTATGCTTGATGAAATGCGGGCAATTTATATCTAAATTCATAAATTAAATAAATAAATGAATAAATAAATAAATCGTCAGCCTAATGTTTTTTTTCTATTAACGATACGACGTGCTTCGTTCGTATTCACGTATATTTGCGATGTTGGAAAGGCAACTTGTGATAAACAAGTGATAAAAAGTGCGTACTGTAGGATAGAAATGCGTGCCGTAGAACTATTTTTTTTTTGTAGGCTATAATCAAAAATGACTTTTTCTTCAAAATAAATAATTTTTAAATGAATGCAAGTTTATTCAATTGCACAGTATAGGCTAGCAAAAAGATTGAATTTATTATAAAGTAATTTTCAACAATTTGATGTTCAAAACGGCCTTACAATATTTGGGTACGTGTTGGCCTTGAAAAGGCATTGAAAATGGTTTCGTCTTTGGTGTACGAACCCTGTCTACGTGTATTCGCATTTGTTATTTTAATTTTTTGGTATTTCGAAATGTTTTCCTTTATTATTTGCATTTTTTAAATATTTTTTTTACATGCGTACCGTTATTATTTGTGTTTTTATTTTATTGTTGCTGTGTCCGTTTGTTGTTTGTATTTTCGTACTTTTACGCGCTTTTCACTGTTAGGGCGCGTTTAGGCAAGGACAATTTCCTCGCCCACTAGCTTTTACTTGGTCAAAACTAAATCTGCTGGTTGCTTCTCGCCTCGAGTTTTCTAAACGTAGTAACCATGGCAACAACGCGGACGCAAATTTTCTCCTCGTGCCTCCCGACACGACGTACGATGCGTGCAACACGACAGCGTCGATTTATGACAACTAGAAAACAATTTTTTCTGCTGTACAAGACGACGGACAGATTTTTGAATGCCGGTATTCGATGCTTTGTCTTCGATTCGACAACTACGAAATGGACGCCATGTTGGATTTTGAATTCTCGCTGCGAGCATCTATTTATTCTATCGTCGTTTGATCACTGCTAGAAGCTGTTTTTTTCAGCGAGAATAGCAAACTTTGGAAATAGCGTGAAATGGCAACAATGTTGTAGCAATGTTTAAAATGACTGTTGCACTTTGTTCTTCGTCCGTGTTGTTGTTATTTTTAATACATTTAATTTGTTGTCTATTACCGCATTCATTTAATAGAAACGGGAAATGAATCGTAAATAAATAACGGTTTCATATCAAATAGCTTTCGGCTAGCGAGAAGTTCTCGGTGCGTAAACGAGCCCTAACTAACATTTTTGTGTAATGTTTCTTTCCTTTAATTTTCATTTTCATGTAGAAAAGAGTAGGACCCTTAATGTATTAAAGGGCGAAAGATTGCCGATTTTGGTGTCAGTGCTTAACTGGGAGTGCGGAGGAAGTCGGCCCTACTCTTTCATGCATACACTTCACTGCCACTTAAAAGGACATACTATCTTACTATATTCGAGCATCCTGCGCGAAACAGCATTTTCAACATTTACATAGGTTAAAATGAATGCAGCAAACCCTTTCCTATATCGGGGGGAAAAGTAGGATAATGAATTCCCCCTTTAGGGCGTCGGACGAACGTCTAACTGGAAAATTGTCTAATGGGGTAATTGTCTAATATCTGCATAAATAAAAAATCTGGAAAATCGTCTAAACGGAATGGAAAATCATCAAAACGGAATATCGTCTAATGAAAAATCATCAAAACGGAATATCGTATAATGGATTAACGTCTAACTGGATAAACGTCTAACTGCAGTTTCTGATGTTATATGTATAGCCGCAGCGAGTGCGGCAGCGCGAGCAAGGCAGGGACATTAGACGATTTTCCATTATACGAATTTCCTGTAAGATGATTTTCCATGATACGAAAATCCAGTTAGACGATTTTCCATTATGCGAATTACCTGTTAGACGACTTTCCGTTATACTGCTTTTCGGTATACGTTCTTCCAATTATGCGATTTTCCAGTTAGACGCTTATCCCTCGCCTCGACTCCTTTGCAACATTTACACTCGTCTGAAGTAATGTTGCAAAACTAAGTCATACAGAAAAATCCAACTGGGAGGAAAGTACCTTTAAATCTGTTTTGGGGTTGTATTTTGATATTTTTACATGTTATACGACTTCCTTATTGAACACAAGAATGAAGTTTATGCTGTAACTTTTTTTTCGACTTACCACTATCTTATCACGTTTATTTATTTTGTATCTGGAAAACGTCGACTGAAAGGTCATCAAGCAAAAGGGTTACATCCAAATTTTCAAACGAAGAAAGGGAATTGTGTGAGGTTTACTTCCTTCACTTAAACATTGAAAATAACTGTAGTAATGGTAGCTTAGACCTACATAGAAAAGAAATACTGCGCAGATTGCGGAGCGTCTCTATTAACTACAATACTTGTCCCTGCTTATTTGACACCGCAAAGTATTCGCAGTGTACCAAAAAATCGTTACTGCACAGTAGGCCTATAAGTTAAATGGGGACGCCCAAGACTGAGATATAACGCAGATCTTACCTTATTTATATTGCTGCCAGCCCCTACCCACAAACATTCCCACACTTCCTGACAGATGGAGAGGGCAATATAATTCGGGAACATG
The DNA here is from genome assembly GCA_023313725.1 of Lithobius niger. Lineage (NCBI taxonomy): Eukaryota > Metazoa > Arthropoda > Chilopoda > Lithobiomorpha > Lithobiidae > Lithobius > Lithobius niger. The sequence continues at coordinate 7,988 of JAHWFP010120618.1, read as the reverse complement.
CTTAATAATCTTGTTAGTGTGGCCTAGTGGTTAGCATGCCATGGCCGTCGGAGTTCCGAACAGGGCCTCAACCCAGAATCCACGACTGAATGCCACTTCAAAATGCCACCATCAAATTGACACCCGACAAAAATGCCACTCTCCACCGACAAAATGCCACTTCAACATTTTTTTACTGATATTTTTTTTAAAGTCACAATCACATCGCCACGCTTAAAATCGAATTGCCCTGGCTGCAGCCGGGAGCAAAGTGGGAACGGATCGAATATATCGCAAAGGATACTGCATTTTCACCAGTGACTGACGTTATCCGCTCGTTTAAAAACGTTATAGCTTGCAACGTTTTCGGTTTGGATGGAAAACAACGGCATCTTTGTCTTTGGACATTTACACGGCCGGCAGCCCGTTTATATTACTGCCTGCTTTCTGGCTCTCAGCCCTTTTCCAACAATGAAACGATGCCAGAGCCGACTTCGAGTGCCAGAGCTGCCAAGGATTTTTTTTTTTCCATTGACGTCGCACACGGTATAGGCTATATTTTATACTAAAGGAACAATTAACATTTCTATAAACAATAAGATTACGTAACAATAAATGCCTGCCATTGCAGAAACTATCGACGTACAAAGTCTGTTTTGTTGATGCTGTTAATCGGGCTAACAATTTTGTAGAACAGCTTCTACCTCTTCCGCTGACAAAGAGACAAACCGAACATTAAGACTTTTCCACCTTTCTGTTGGCAAGGCAAAGTGTTACCTCCGTCTTCTTATTTATTTTACTGTATTTTATTTTAAAGGACGCTAGCCTTTCGCAGGCCATTTGTACCATCGCTAAACAATCCATCAGCGATCGAATTAATTTTGCTAGCAACGAAACAATTACAAAGAAAGACGGAACGCACAACAACAACAGCCACGCGCGAGCACAGTGAAACGAGCAGTGAGTCAAAAAGCGGGCAATAAATAGGTTATTGTTAGGTTTCCTCGTGCCAATAGCTAACAATATCTAACAATAGCTAACAATATCATTGTTTTAGCTCTTGACACTCGGAAAGCGAGCAATAACCTATACTAACTTAGAATTCGTTTGTGCACGAGAATTTCAGAAAATTGGACAAGAGGAAGAGGAGGCGGAGCGGCTAACAATGTCAAAATGTTATGCCGCAACCTGTAACAATGGTGCAACAAAGACGAGAGGGGCACAAGATTGGATTAGAGATCACTATATACGAACAAAATGCAACGATGGTTGGGCGCGGGTAAAGTAACACTGTTGTTGTATCTTGTTGAGTTATCATTGTCAGCCTAAAAAAACGTCGTGGAGAACCAAAGTGAAATGGTCCTGGTTTTCGCTTAAATCTTTAAGTTTTAAACTATAGGGTGCGAAGTGTTTAAAGGCCTCAAAATTTAGCGGCCGATATGACTGCATGACTTATTTAGTTCTTCAATACGGGTTTCGGGAAGCCAGTTGAATTGTTTTCGCGATTGTTGTGACAATACTGAATCTGTCTGCAATAATGCAGAGTCAACTACCCATCGAGATGACACATGCTAGTGTGTTGCCATCAAATAATAAACATGGGACAAAGCTTGGGAGGAACCTGAACACAAATACGCATTTTTAATTTTCAGTTTTTTCGCAAACAAAAGTGGGTGGACAGTTAACGTACCGTAGACACGATACATCAGACCGTAGCAATTACAATAAACAGGAGGCAAAAAAAGCCAACAAATTAACTGACAAAAAACGGCTTTCGCCGTTTAGAAAAAAAAAAGCATTAGAGCTCGTATCCCCATACTCGACGATTCAAGAACAAAAACGGATTAGCGTTCACTTGAACGCAACAAACTATAATTTGAACTCCAATTTCAGGGAACAAGGATTGTGACATGCCAACCTCACACACACACAAAATATACACATAAAATATAACATACACACGCACATGAAACGAAAACCTAAACCCACAAACACATACAAAACTGAAAGATTCAAATACATACAGAAAAAGAACATGTAATAACTAGAACAGAAACCATCAAACACAAACACAGTAAAAAAAAAAGCTGCCTTAACTAGGAGTCTGCTTGTTTCACAAATTTTAGATCTACATAAAATACATAAAATATGGCCACTCACGCGAAACAGACTTAAAATATAAAAAAAAAAATATATTAAAAAGCAGTATAGTACACAAATTAAGCGCACACACGCTTACTCACCCATATACACACACAAACATTAAACATTTCAAACACAACCTGCATTCACTCTCTGATATACCCATTGAGTAAAAACAGTTTGTTCCCTGTAATTAGAGTTCAAATTATAGTTCGTTGCGTCCGTTTTTATTCCTGTAAAAGATACAACTGTGAAATACACGAATAAAAACGGACGCAACGATCTTCACAGCTGAGTATGGGGGTATGCGCTCTAATGCTTTTTTTTCTGAACGACGAAACCGTTTTTTTGTTCAGTTATTTCTTTTATGATTTTGAGCATTATCAACTGAAGCAAGTACCTCGTGAGTAGCATGCAACAATGCTTCATAACCAGCAGAGACGCCAGCCGCGAATCCAGGATATGTAAAGAGGCAAATTCCAAGGTGGATTCTGCCAAGGTGTCATCATGAAAGATTGGGGATGTCTTTCGTACAACATAAACAGAGCGCTACTAATTGTAAATTAGTAGAAATTTGTATACTTAAAAAAGAATTAAAGCGGCATTTTGTCGTGTTGTGTCAACCCATGTTTGTGCCCGCTGGAAGAAAACAGCCTCGGATATGCGCTCGTGCTCATGTCGATTGTGACATGTGAACGATCCTAAGAACTTCTTTGAAAGCATTGGATACTAATTTTTAAACCAGTCATTACCACGCAAGCTCCAATGCAGTGCTTTTTCCTGGCCGAAATCTCTTGTTAGATACTTGGCATTGTTAGCAGCTGACCAGCTGAAGTGGTTAACGCTCACTAAAAGCCTTTGAACCCACATGGCCAGTGAACTATTTGTTTGCCTCGTGCTCATGTCGATTGTGGCATGTCAAAGATCCTGGGTTCCGCTTGGAAAAAGAGCACTTTAAGTTTGGCCTTTTAAAAGTCCGTTTTGAAGAGGGAAAAGGGGGGGGGTGCGGACAAACTATAACGAATGCCTTACTCAAATCCTTAGCTTACAGTTTCTTGAATCTTTATCACTTGATCCATTTACTTGAAATTCTTTCCGTTCAACAATCAAATCCAACTAGCCAATCAGCCTCCCGCATTTTATCTTCCTCTTCAATTGAGCGAAGTTTACGTAATTTTTCCAGTTTGTGGCGGTGACTTCTAATAAAGCGTCGAGTACCAGCTGTTCAACATCTTGAACTTAAAAGTACAATGATTGTTGCCAGCAATCGTATACTGGTTGTTGGCTCCACACCCTTTCAACAGAGTTCAGTTCGCAGTGGTATGGTGGAAGTCTGAAAACGATTTATCCGTGGAGTGCAACCAGGGTGTCAATATGATAACGGTTGTACTGTGTTTTTGCACCTTCGATTAATGTGCAGAATTAACGGTTCCATATCGTGGCATCGTTCCGTACAGCCAAGCTTACATGTCAGCTTTAGAGTTTTCTCGTCGGTATTTTTTCCTTCCCTCACAGACTGTTATGAAGCGTTGTCCATTACGATGACACAGTCTGGTCATGTATTAAGCAGCATCTGAGTTTCAAACCACTCCTCAAATATGTCTCCGTCCATTTCAGCACCCGTTCCTTTATTTGCTTCAAAAACCGACATCCGTATAGCAGGTGTACATACAGATCAGTCTTCGTTCCCTGCCTGTAAAGTAGTGAGCCACCTTCCTCCCCCCCTCCTCCCTTTGCTCTTAATGTTTTATACGTCACACTTGTTCTTCACGGTCGTGTCTGTCCAAACACTTGTGTTCCTGTGGCCAGCATTAATCCACGTTTCGTCCAAATAGCAAATATTCTTTTTTTTTTACCCGTAAGTATTTTAAGGCACACAAATATTGCCGCCGCCGTAAAACAATATCGTCGTTCGATAAGCAGACTGTGGGGCTGACGTTTACGGTATTTTTCAATTCACCTTAAATATGAGTCAGGCAATGACTGCTTGCTACGTGACGCTGCTAGGATTCAATGCGACTAGTTGGGAAATACGTAGTGACGCGTAGTGCACCCTTCACGTTGGTGGGGGGAGGGAGGGTGTAAATGCGAAGTACGTCGTAGATTGGGAGCGAGGAGCGAATGGATGGGTGCAAAAGTGTGTCTTGGATACAGGGGGTGGGTGGAGAGGGCGAGGAATCTACATATGCTTCGTTTGGGGGAGAAGTATATCGTAGCAAAGTGCGTCGTCGTTGTAAATCGAGAATAGAAACGATGGAACAGGAAGAGAACAGGTGTTGGGGGCAAGGTGGTGGCGGGGGGTTGGTGATGGTAAATCAAGACCCACAATTAAAGGTCCACGCCATTTATTTTAGTAATGTTATACAATAAATTCACCCGTCTTTAGACGGGCAGTAAGCTGGTAAAACCACCTTTGGGTGTACCGCTATCAGTGTAAAAAATCTGGTTTAAATTGATGCAGTCGTCATTGCGTAATGTAGTTACAAAGATTGCAAACGAGTGTATTCATAACGAAGCTCCGGCTCGGCTTTCGGCCTCGCTTTGCTAAAAAAAAATCAGTTTTACATCACGTGTCGTACAGCTGAAGGCCATTTATCCACAGCAACCGCCATCTTGACTGCGTGTTCGATTCGCATGCAACGAAATGACGTCACACCCTTGGCCTTCGGTGATTTCGCAATGGAAGCTGACCGTTTTCCTAGTTTAATAATGTTGTATAGTACACTTCGAAAACGGTAGTCCTTTTTGTATTAAGGACTCTTTGGAAAGTCCATTTTATATAATTTACAAGTTTAAGTCGCCTGAGAATTAATGCCATCTAATCATTTCAGGCTGTGGCTGGCTGACGTTGTTGTTCATGCAGGATATCGTATTCGATAACTATCAATCAACTTCGGAATTGTCATGAACGTGTTTCCTGTTGCCGAGTTATTTGGCAATGTGAAAATGACAATGCACCGGAAGTCGATGATGCCTAAGCGACATTGCAGACACCTTTGCCCGTGAAATTCCTGTTAAACATAATTTTACGGCAAATATGTGTGTACCAATCAATTCTGACGTCATGAAACGTAAAAAAATTATCAGTAAAAGGTTGACAATGTTGACAATACGTAGACAAGCCTTTAAAGTTAATGAGTTTCAGAATTTGGATGATCACTCCCACTCTCTTTTGTGATATCAAATGACGTCAACAGGGACCAGACTCTGTTTGAAGACTATAAATATGGCAAAGATGTTTTTTTCCTTCCCACGTGCAGGCTGTTAGACAATTTTCAATGCCGACAGGCTCATTTTAATTGGCTCTGTGACTTACAATTCACATGGGTCCAGTAGGCTTTTGCCAACTTGGAAGTATCAGATTCTGCTTCTGAAATTTCGGAATTTCGGTTGCATTTACTAGTTCTTTCTTTAAACAGGAGAACTCTGTGATGTATATGTAATAACTGAACAAAAAACATTTTGCTGTTTAGAAAAAAAAAACATTAGAGCTCGCATCCCCATACTCACAGCTGTGAAGGTACACAAATAAAATCGGATTAGAGGTCAGTCGAAAACGCAACGAACTATAATTTGAACTCCATTCCAGGCAACAAGGACTGTTTTTACTCAATGGTTACGTCAGAAAGTGAACGTAGTTTGTGTTTGAAAGGTTTAACGTTTTTGCTTGTGTGTGCGTTTAGGCTGTGTTTGATGTTTTATATTTTAAGTCTGTTTCGTGTGATTGGCTATATGTGTATTTTGTGTGCATTTATAATTTGTGAAACAAGTAGACTCCCAGTTAAGGCAGTTTTTTTTTTTGGCTTGTTTGTTTGATGGTTTCTGTTTTAGTTCTAGTTCGCGTGAGTTATAATTACGTGTTCATTTAGTGTGCGTATTTTTTAATCTTTCAATTTTGTAGGCGTTTGGCTGTTTATGGCGTCTGTATTGTATGTGTTTGTGGGTTAGATTTTTCGTTGTGTTTCTTGTGCAGGTATAATTATATTACATTTTGCCTTTGTATATTTTTGTGTGAAATTTTTTGTTTGTTTGTTTTGTTTGTTTGATTAGTGATGTCCATGCATCCGTGTGCATGGAGGCTGGCATGTCACAATCCTTGTCCCCTGGAATTGGAGCTCAAATTATAGTTCGTTGCGATCGAGTGAATTTTTATTGGTCTACCTTCACAGCTGTGAGGATACGAGCTCCAATACTTTTTTTTCCTAAATTGCGAAGCCGTTTTTTGTTCAGTTAATTTTGTTGGCTTTTTTCGCTTCCTTTTTATTGTAACTGCTGCAGTCTGCTCTGTCATATGTACGGTAGAAGAGAGAGTAGGATGTAGTCAGGGTTCAACGTTCTACCTGACTGCAACAGTGCAGGCTTCCAATTTTTTCCTAAGTTGTGGTTGTTGGAGCGGGGGGGGAGGGCAACTATTGAAAATAAATTCATTCCAAGTTCAAAATCACGTTCACATTGTAAAATCACATAAGTGACCATTGAGACCCTTGGGTTTAGCAATGACATTTTTTTTTCTAACGAATATGTATACACCGACGTAATCCATCCAAAATTCCCCAGTACGTATACCGAAGCTGGCCACGAAATACTCCCTTCCATCAGCTGACTTTGCGGTAAGAATGCAAGTCTTTTCATCTTTCGTCGATTTTGTATTTGTAAATCATGACTGACATTATATCTTATAATGGTGCTGTTTATTCTTTTCCCCTTACAAGCCATTTGCGTTGAAAATTCTGGG